>CXYZ01009678.1:1303415-1362874 GCA_900006705.1 Sonneratia caseolaris | reverse complement strand
AATTTATTAGAATATTATATTATTAATATTATTTATTAAATATGCGGTTCAATCCATTGAACCCCCGGTCCGACCCATTGAACCCCCGGTCCGACCTAGGAACCCATGAACCCATACCTTGACCAGTTCCCGACCTGGTCCGGTTTTAAAAACTATGGTGGGGGGTTATAAGGAGGAGGTAAATGGGAAAAGGAAGCGGAGTGAGCATCAAGGACTAAAGATGAATTAATGCAAACTGTCTTGGAAAGGACCAAAGAGATATATTCAAAGGGATTTCCGTTAACTATTCACGTTCAGTAGATGGAGGGCTAGTTTTGATATTCAAGAGTGGACCTGATTAATGTGTACAGTTCTGGAGGATGCATTCAATGTTTAAAAGGACTAAATTAATATTCAAAATGACCCAATTGACGTTAAGCGGACCTAACTAGTGTTCACAAGAACCAAATCTATGGATGACCCAATTGGTATTCAGTGCCTGCGACATTTACAGCTGAGTACGAAGCTGCGCGATTAACAGGCCTTCGCTCCTTGTTCTAAAGCAACCCTACAGTCCAACTAAGCTTGTTTGGTTCTTTAGCTGGAGAGCGTGAAACTACAGGAGTACGATTAATACGCTTTTACAAGACTTGGTATAGCCTAAACTTGTTCAGCACATTTTACTTGATTTCCTGCGCATTTCCTATTCATCAAGGAAGTCCACAATCGAGCACTGTAATTTGCTTGAACGCGGCAGCATCGAGAAGAACAAGACTGAGTCGAGCCCGAGAATGATTTAAGCAGTGTGACAAAAATAGGATGATGTTATTGATGTGATTCGATGACTCGGAATCCTACACCGTCCTGCTCAAAAGCTGAACATCTGCACCCTGACGAAAAATGGAAACGGTTCTCGAAGGAAAACACTTCGGTTTCCATTTCCTTTTGAAGCATGGAGACGGTTTTCCGAGGAAAACCTTTGCTCTGTTTCGATTTCCCTTCGATCTCCTCCCTCATCACTTTCTGCTGGTCGTGAACGCGAAGTTGTCCCGGTCCTTGACAGACAGCTTCTTGAGGAGCTCGTATGTCGTCACCATGGTCGTCGAAGACATGGCCATCGAGGCCCACCTCGGCCCGAGCCCTCTGTAGCAGGCTCTGAGCCCTCCTTCCTTGATCAAGCTCCGGACCGTCTGAAAGGAAGTCATCACCCTCCTGCGGCCGTTTTCCTCCACTCTGTCCATCACCTGCAGCCTTGTCTTGACTGTGTCGAGCGGCATCGTGATAGCTGCCGAGACCCCGCTCGCGGCCGCCGCGCTCAGCCCCTGAATGGCTAGAGTCGATGACCTCGAGCTCAGGCTCGAGCTCGTAAAATACCCATGATTTGAATCCGTCCGATCGAGGCAAGCCCAGATAAGCCGGGACACAACTGAATACGAGGTCCACCACACCGCATTCGATGGTGCATACGTCAAGATTGAGATCCCGAATCCTCGGTACAGCCCCCGCGGCCCGTCGGAGGAGAGAATCTTCCGGAAGGCATCTATCCCATTCCGGTATCTATCGCACCTATCGCTAATGAGGCCAATCTTGGCCCCGTTCTGGACCATCAGCCTCTGGCTCACGACATCAACCGGCGTCCACACCAGCTGGGCGGCCATGGCCGAGCTCAGCCCGGCGGCGGCATTGGCTATTGCCAGGGCCGTGGTGTCTGAAAACCCTAATCTAACAGTGACACTACCGACGCTACTCTTAGTCACCTCGAGAGCACCCATATAGAGGGCCCGGGCAGGGATCGTGCCCATCAGGGAAGTTCCAAATCCCCGGTAGAAGCCGCAGAGGCCCTCGTGCCGCATGATCGAGAAGGACATCTTGAAGCAGGAAACGTTCGAAGGAGACACCTGCTGCCGGGTCTTCAGGACCACGATCGGGTAGAGAGCGGCCGAGACGCCAGAGAACAGCGCCGCACCGAGGAAGAAGAACCTGGACTTGTCGAGCATGTGCCAGTCGACCTCCGCTGGGACTTTCATCTCCGACGACGACGAAGCTGAGGTCTCCTCTACGGTTGCTGCTCCCAAGCTCATCTCTTTATCCACCTTTCTCACAGAGAAGGACTGAGGCGACCTCAGACTTGACCTCAAATCAAGACCTTTGACGAAGACCCCTCCGCGGGCGAGATCTGGTCGTCCTCTCCGCTCAAGAACAGAGCTCTTTTACTCGATTTCAGCTCAAGAACTTGTCAAACTCTCATCGACAACAGAACCAAGTTCGGCCGTCTAATCCTTGATTCCAGATGCTACCTACCGATGAAGAATAAAGATCTCCACTTGGCAATTTCCTAATAACAAATTGATTTCTTGATTGAGATCCAGACACCCAATTCACTGAGCAATCGGTATCATGGGAACCTTCTTCCCCCTCTACTTGAAGAATAATCTGGTGTCAAGAATAAATGCTCAGCGACCGCAGCTCCTGCGAGACAGAGATGGAAGGAAAGAACCCAGAAATGGTGAATGAGAGAGAGAAGAGAGAGAGAGATGGGTTCACTGAAAGCTAGATGGAAGTGATAGAGATCTTTTTGCGCTTTTTTAGGTTGAGCAGAGATGAGGTGGAGGAGGATAATGTTGGGACGGCACCAGCGTACATAGAAATATAAAGCTGAAAGAAAAAAAAAAAAAAACCGCACCTGTACCCACTTGTACGCTTACACTACAATGATTTAGATCGCCGCGGATTGTCCCTCCTGCGATCAACTAGGAAGGAGGAGGAGGTTCCGTGATGTCTTCGGCACACAGCCCAAATCAGAAGAAGGATTTCAAGAATTTTAAAAAAAATCACATGAAATTGTATATCCATTGTCAATACAATACACTTATATATTAGTCGGTTAATATATTACCGAATACCATCGTTGTTAAAATGAACAAATTCAGGGCACCAATACACAAAGCCGAAAAGAGTAAGAGGATAAGTTTGGGGCTCGATTAATTAATCTTAATACAATAATAATATTATTATTTTAATAATTAAATGGTTATAAATTTAATTTTAATTATAATATTTTTTATATTCACGAGAATATTAATAATTGAATTTTCTTTTTTGTCTGGTAGTATTTCAGGAGAAAACAAAATGAAAGATTAATCCCGGTCGCATGATTAGTCCATCTTGTGAGGGGAGAGGATTCTGCGGATCGAAGAAGTGCCGACACGTGTAGGTTTGGAGCAAGAGGACATGCATGCACACTGCAAGTGGATAGATAATTTGATGGTATGATTAGAACCGTAAAAATTGGCATGCCTAAAGTATGGCTTTAAATAAATATGATATGAAAAAAATGGTATCTTCACTTGATATTATTAGGGCTCCTAATTTTTCATATTGTATTAATACGAAAGTATGAAAAATATAATAAAAAATTGTAAAAAAAATTTTAAAAATATATTGATTATACACATATAATTATATTAAAATATTTTTATTTAAATTAATATAAATTTATTTTTAAAAAATAATTATTTATATAATTCAGTCCACATTTTCAAGCTGCCTATTTTTCGTGCCGTGCAATTACCTGCTGCTGCAGCTGATGTGGGCGCCACTAATTTTGCCATCTTCCTCCCTTTCTGTGGCCCGTTGGTTTATGTGTTCCAAGCGGTTCTGTCCCGAGGTATTTACACGCCCTGCCAAGGTCCGGCCCAAATCCAGACCGGTTAAGTGTTCATTGCATAATTTTTAAAATTGGATCTGATCAAACTAAAAATCAGTACAAGCACGGGCTCGTGGGTTGGATCGGAGATTCAATAAGTTGAATCGCATATCTAATAAATAATATTAATAATAAATTTACACAATATTATAATTTAATATGATTTATAATAAAAATTATTAATATAATTATTATATTTAAAAATATTTAATATAAATCTAATAATTATATTATAATATATTTTTATTTTTTTATCTATTTTAAGTCGGCTAATTTTTTTACCGATTCAATTAGATTTATCGGTGGGACCAGGAATTGACCGGTTCAATTGAAATTGATCTATTTGAATGTACAATTGAATCCTTTATAGGAATTGAACCGGGTGAGCGGCCGCTCCCAGTTGAATTGGTCGAATCGGCTAGTCCGGTCCGATTTTTAAAACTATGGTTCATTGTCCATTTCGAATCTAGGGCTAATTTCGAGTCTTTTCATAACTTTTTATTCCCATGTGGCATCATCAAATCTTATATATAAGAGAGAGGAAGAGCGGAAAGAACGATAGAACGTGTTTGTCCGAAAGTCAAACATGCGGTAGTAACCGATAATTCTTTACTGAGTAACTCAAAGGATTACACCGGATGATTCGTCCTATCAAAAAATAAATAATGTTAAAAAATAATATGAGAACATCTAAATCAGTAGACATATGGTCTGCCACTACACGAACTAAGTAATATGTAAAACTGATACTGCCGAGAAATTTCTGGCTACGGACGAGCTCCTCCTCCTGGGTTAGGCCTTGAAAGAGATGTTATTCTCCGCCGTGTACCGCAGCGAATTTCACACCAATATTCTATAAGAGAGATGATGGGGACCCAGCAAGACAGGGCTGCAACAATAATGTGGACGTCAACATTCATTATTCACTAGGGAGGTAGTCAATTTGACCCGACCGCTCTCCACTTCACAGTGGAAAATGGAACAGCTAACCTAATTGGCAAATATATTATTATTATTATTATTATTATTATTATTCGCCCAAAATTCAAGAAATATAATAATAAGGTATCGGACATAGAGTTATGAGATTACATTTTATTATTTTCCTCCTTTTTACGATAAATAAATACTAATGACTTTATCTATCAACAGTTAGCTGATTAATTCAAATATAAATGCATATGTAATAATAATTAGATATTATTCAATCGATTAACAAGTATGTAGCATGTGTCTTATATCTCTTTATTCACCTCCAATTATAAAAGTATAAAAATTTTAATTTACGAGATAAAATATTAAAATGAGTTAGGTAATATGATTTACTAATTATTAATTAATTAAATTATGAAACCTTATCTACTTTCCTATTTAATTCAAATTTAACATATGTCATATTCCATCATGGTTCATCATAAATACTATCGAAATTTAAAATAAATAAATCAATCAATCAATTATACCTTTTATAATTTAATTTAATATTACATAATAATATTCGGACGTCAAGGTCGAATCTAGTACGTACTTCATCCCGATTCATTTAACTTGATGGGTCATTATCAAAATCGATTGCGATGCGTGCTCTATACGTGTGCGCGTATATATATATATATATATATTGATTACACAGTAATACTTTGAAGTTATACCGTCTGAAATGGTGTCGTATTCGTAATCATAGGCACAAAGGAATACTCGTAGATGCCACAGTATCCGTTAAATCACCGGTTGACATTCGAGGATCATCACATCGCGAGGAGGCTCGAGAGGGAGAGGTCTACAATACATCTACCGACCAGGGCCACACTCCCCACTTGGCCTATACCTAAAACTAGGTGCCATCATCTCTCTCTCTCTCTCCAGCACGAAATATTTTATGATCCAGTCTGTGACTGGTCAGTTCAGTAAGTACGGTAACTAATTAAATTCTTCTTCTCCTTCTTTTTTTTTCTCCTAGTTTTTAAAGGGGGAAAACACGTTTCAACATATTTTAGAGGTGCAGACCTGGTTCATCGAGTTGTCCACCGGTGAAAGAGTCGATCGGCACCGCCCGGCGCCGGCGGCGGTCGTCTCGTGTACGTCGTGCGCACAAGATTATAAGGGACTAGTCTGGTTCGATTTGTGAAATCCATTGTTTAGTATGGTAATTAATGTTCATCTTGGCCCACTTAATAACTCCAGTTGGATCGCGCCATATCCGCCCGATGTTTTGGACTCCAGCAGCGGTGGCTCCAGTAATCATTATAAATAGAGAATAAAAAATGGAAAAGAAAACCGGAAAATGAGGAGAAATTACGCTAGGTCCATGAGGACTGTCGTGCGGTATTTTTTGAAAATATAAAATTCACTTTCAGTCCTCAATCTTACATTTTGGTTTCCTTTTCGCCCCCACTATTTTTTTTTTTAGGGGTGAAAACTCATCCTGGGCCTTCCTCGTTTTATCCATTCTAATCCTGCTGCGAGCTTTTCCATTCAAAATATTTATCATTTTTATTTTAATTATCCAAAAAGTTTAGGATAAGAATGAGGGATAAGTATTAATTTTATNGAATCAGTCGAAATGTATCTTAAAACTAATATGCAGTCAAAATAAAATTTTTTAAAAAAAATTCATCCATTCTCTCTATCTAAAATTTAATTTTTAAATAATATATTTATGAATCTAGTAAGCTGTTTAAGTATAGAGGGGACAAAATCTACACCAACCAGAAGGACAGGAAACTAGGGGCAACACCCAAAAGCCAAAATCCCACTTGCGGACCCAAAAATTCTGTGGACCGTCCGCAATCATCAGTGCCAGAATTTATTTATTTTCTGCCTTTTTTTCCAATTAAATCAAATCCTTATATACCCAGAAAAGCGCCCAAAACAGAAAGAAAGAAAGAAAGAACACACATACACGCACAAAACTGTGGGCTTGCATTTGATGATGAAGTTCGACAGATTTAGTGAAGAAGAGGTTTAGCTGTGACACGGTGGATGTTATCTCTTGACTTGAGATCCTGAATTTATAGTTAATCTTAGAATTTTCGGAGGAGTTTATCCAACTCACAGATTTCTAACACCACTGCTTTGTCCCTCTCGTGTCCCTCTCACTCACACTTGAAATGCTACGGAGATTATGATTTGGTGGGCTATTTTTTCCGTATAAGTTAATCCGACGGATCGTGACAGATCGATATTCGGATCAATAAGAAGTCGTAGCGAAAGGAAGAAACAATGGAAGCTGTTATGAATTTCAAATTGCCTCCATTTGATCTTGTTCTGGCTCGTGTGGTCCATTATTGTCATCTCCGGTCACTGAATCGGGCATTTGCTCAAGGACCACGATGGCTTCCCATCCTCATGTGGTTGATCGAAGCCGAACTCAGCCTCCTAAGTCTTATCCGGTCGATCTAAGAGCCGTGCGAATCCTCGAGAAGAATCCACACCTTAAAACCTTGCTCGTGTCAGGTCCACTTCGTCCCGATTGCACCCACCACGTGTTGAAGATTTGATATTATCATTATTAGAAAAATATAATTTAAATATCAAATAAATTATATAATTTAAATTCTCAAAATATCTTAAATTTAATCTAGATATTCACATAATATTTTATTATTATTTATTTTCGTATATTATTATTATTATTATTATTATTATTATTTTAAAATTATCTAATATAATTTTTCAAATCACTCGATAAAAAATTATCGATTACTCTCGTATGTTAGGCCTTCGGGCCATCACGTTCTATCATTCTTTCAACTTCTCCTTTATTTTATATATGAATTTGATATTATATCATGACAGGTTGATCTTGGCAAATCTGTTATGCGAGTTATAATTCAAGGTAAATTCAAGCAATTAAGGATGTGCAGCAGCATAAAAAAAAGTATTTATTATTATATTTGTAAGGTATTAACCATTTTATCGACCGTGTGTAAAATAGAGTTTAAATACTTTTATCAATATTATATAAAATGAATTTTGAATATAAGTGTTAATTGTTTTGCATTCATAATTTGCTTTGGGAGTTGCCATGAAGACGAAATTTAAGACAACCATTTTGTAATACTGCATGCTCAAGAAATGTTGAAAATTTGATATTATTATTATTATTATTATTATTAAAATATAACATCAACATCAAATAAATGATGTAATTTAAAATTTTAAAATATATTAGATTTAATTTAAATATTTTGATGATATTTTAGTATTATATATTTTTATATTTTATTATTATTATTTTAAATTTATAAATAAATAAATTATATAATATAATTATTCAATTTACTTTCGAACCACCACCTTCTATCATCCTCTCACCTCCTCCGTCATTTCATATGTGAAATTTGACAACCTGCCGATGAATCTCGGCACCTAACAAATTAACCTAAAGCCCCAGTAGGTGCCCTCGCGGGCTCACGCACTGGGTCGAGCACGCACGTAATTAGACGCCAAGGCTGAGACAAATCTTGAATGAGGTGAGATGAGAGTGGGACGGCACGTTAGGAGACATGGCCGAGTCTCACATATAATCCAAGGCTTAAATATTAAGCATGAAAAGAATTTATAATAAAAAAAATATTCCGTGCTATGATTATTTCCAGCTATATGGCACGCTTTCATGCCAGAACAAAGCTCATCTGGGGTAAGCTTGTCCTAATACATCCGAGCCCACAGTGCATAAATTCCCACAGATTTGCAGATCGAAGGATAAACGTGCCCGAAGGACGTTGCACAAAAAGGGAAGGAGGACAAAGGGAATGGAGCATTCCCAGTTGGAGTGCAGTGGGTCGCTCGGGCGTGATGACATATGTTGATAATCTGTTTTAATCTGAGAGCCCATTTGGCATGCAAGATGCAAACTTCGGCTTCAGTAGGCCGGATTTCGTGAATGAACCACCAGGGCAAAATCCTAACCTAGAAAACGGTTGCGCCTCAAAGGAACAGTTCAAACTAAAGTCTAACCCCACGTCACATTTTCACAAATGAAAGAGAAATCACTACACCAAATGTATAAGGATCTATAGGCGAACCAGTTGAGAGCCTCTACCCTTCCCTCCTAGGCGACATAGACAGACAGACAGACAGCACATGAACCAGGCTGAGCGCAATTAGCAAGGCAATTGAACTCACCGTGCTAAGCCCTGACAGAGGAGTCTGTTGACCAGCGGGGGAACTAAATTACATCAAGTGCGGGCTCTCTTGTTGTTGCTGCAGGAAGGGCACTTGTACTGCTTGATGTGCTCAGCCCTTGCAGGAGTGATCTTCACACACTTCCCGTGGAACCACTGCTCGCACATGTCACAGCAAATCCAGAACTCATCGGTCCCATAATTCTCTCCACATGCGCCACACAGGGTGTCACCGTGCTCCTCCTCATCCTCTTCATCCAAACCACCCTCCACCTCCTCTTCTTCCTTCTGCTGCACTGCCCTGGAGTTCTTGACCTGAGATTCCGATCCCCAAATGGAATTTTAACAGGTGACGAGTCAAGAATTGTTACGCAACGGCATCATTAGTAGAATTGAGAAGGCAATGTACACACCTTGGGGTTCAATTTGGATTTGCTATTGCTGTGATTGGTTGCTGATGACTTCTCCTTGGCCTGCTTCTTGGCAGTGCCTGTGACCACCTCAAATATTGAGGGAAGATCATTCATCATGTTGAACAAGCGTTTCCTGCAATCATCAATACCAAAAGGTATTATGGAGGCAGCCCTTTTCACATGCAATACTTGTCACAGGGACCATAGAAATCATCAAAGAAAATAAAACTATCCCACAGAAGTTCAGAGTCCCCCTTAAAGCCTGGACCCTCTCGGCGTACTTAACCCACCAAAGTCCCATAAAGCAAAAATATTTTTCACAAAGTAAAAATAAGTGCACTTGAATAGAAGTTTCTTGTGGGTTCAGCATTGGACCCACAATGAAGCAGAGTTCAACGACAATTATCACAATTAAATCAAACCAACACAGTAACAGCTACACAAAGGTCAAACCAAGAATGTGTAGTATGGAAGAGAAGACAAGGATTACCTATCAGCTTTGTCAAATCCAAATCTAGCACCAAAATAGAATGCCACAGAAAGAAGCCATACGTCACTGTGAACTGCGACCAACGACAGCCAGTCTTTCTCTTGCATCCCATCTCGAGCAAAGTTGATACCAAGCGCAGGTTCAGGAATCTCTGGAGGCACTTCTTCTGCAGGTAGGTTGACTTCCCACTGCTCACTTGGGTATCCGTAGAGGCAAAGATTCTCTTTCTCTGTTGTCAACAGTTTATAACATTTATGCAGCAGTAAGTAGTAGAACTAACTTCAATATGATTACTTCTTCCAGAACCGTCAAACTAGAGCAGTCAGCGCAAAGGGGAGATAACCATCCCACAAGTAAAGAAAATGATTCTTCAACATAGAAGGTTCAGATTGGGAGAAAAGGACTATCAAGAAAGTAAATGGTAGGTACTCTATTTTTGGAAAAGAGTTCTGATGGTTTGAACGATCACTTCCTCAGTCCTCTGCTGACTCAAATTCAAACTCCCAGGTCAAGAAGCAGCATTTTATCAACACTTCTTATTACAGAGAACTACAATAGGATGATTTACATAAAGCAGAAGTATTTGATATTTTGTACAATAAATACACATGGACAAGCCTAAAAGCCAGATAAATCCAACTAGAAGTTCCGTAACACTTGCTTGATCTTCTCTTAGTGATTATAAAATGATAAGGGTGGTGTGATCATAACCACTTCATTGTACATGTAAAAAGATTGTGCACTGAACCGCTTGCAGCCTTCTTTTCTGGCTATAAACGAGGATAGCTCGAAGCATACCACAGAGAGTAAAAAGCCACAAATCACAAAAGTGCCTAGACATGACCTAGAGCAACCAAAGTAAGTTACAAAACATACAAAGGAATCAGATATCAGGGTGGGGAAAATTAGTACAAAAGGAATGTAACCTACCAGGGTCACACTGCTGGTAGAACTCTTCAACATCTGCAAAACAAAATGTGGGATCCATGTAAAAATGCAGAGCAAAGCAGACCAGATTACTGGTCGGGACATTGTTCTTATTGGACATTCCAAAAACAATTTACAGTTATCAAAATCGCAAAAATAAATGTCAGATGATGTTTCCAATTTATATAGGGTGAATGAGAAATTGGCTCACTACTGCAGCGATCTTATCATGAATTCACAAAATATGCTGAAGTGTCATCATGTTCAAATTTCTGAACTATGTTGCACTCACAGTATGCTACAATCTTTAACTCTAAAAACAACTGGATAATGCTGAAACGAGTTACTAACCAATACGTTCAAAGCTCAATTACAACAATAACGCATTACAATACGCAAGTTTCCACTATTTTGATACTTCCTCAGAGTTTCTGCACTAAAAAAAAAAAACACTTCGAAACCGAACCCATATCAGGTGATTCAGGTCCCAGAAAATTTCCATAAAACACTTGCAAATTGATTGTGAAATTAATTCAGGGGAAGCTCAAAATGTGTATAAAATAAATCAACATGGCATATTCGACAGAACTGGCTTATGCTTCCCTATCGCTCTAAAGTCGCTCCACCAGAATCAGGTCTCAAAAAACACTTTCATGCATCTAAAGAACTTAGAAAATTCAAATCTTGCATAAAGCATCGAAATTGAAAATCCACTTAAAAAACAACAATGAATCGTTAAAAATATGTTAAATTCATGTATCCCGTAATGCCCACACCATTATTATACCGTAATACACTTGCCAACTTCAGTCAAAATAAATATATAAAAAAAAAACTTTCCCAATTAAGGGAGAAAACATGTTGTCAAAGGCTATATGAACTGAAGCGAAATCAAAATTTGATTAAAAAAAGTTTGCAAATTGATCAAAATTACATATCTAAAGAACCGGAAGGGATAAGCTTGGCTGAGTACCGGTAGTCAGGGCCTTGACAATGGCGGCTCTCCGGCCCTTGAAATCCCTAAGCACTTCCTCCACCGTTCGCGGATTGTACTGTCCGCCTCCGTCCATTTAGCAGCCACCGAAGAAGCGCGGATGCCAGAGAGAGAGAGAGAGAGAGAGGGGGGGGGGGGGGGGGGGGAGGAGGCGTATCTAGAAGGAGAGAGCGCTCGCGCGGGCAGACAGACAGGGGAGAAGGAGAGAGAGTAAAAGGAGGGAAATATTTGACCACCAGAGCGAGAGAGAGATACAGACAGACAGAGAGAGAGAGAGAGAGAGAGAGGAATTAATTGGATTTGATGAGTGGGAGAAGAGTCCGAGAAGTCAGAGAAGAGAGATGACGAAGACGAGACCCAGACCCGTTACATGGCCAATGAGAAAGCGTCCAAGTATAGCTCCGCCCGGTGACATGGCCGATGGAAATGCATCCGAAAACATTACCTCTTACTTCCAAACAAAAAAACACTTCACCGTTTCAATCTCCACTGGGGAGGAAAGATAAGGTGACAGGCATCGCACGATTACCGACACCCCCACTGTTCTCGGAGTAAAAGAAGTCAATTGCTCGCACCAGTGATGTCTAGTGCAGCGGCCTCGTGCCAATTCAAGCCGAATGTCTAATCAATTTAGTCAAATCTCGATCCGCACTGAAGTTTTTATCTTGTAACTTTTTTCGATCTCATCACTACAGGGAAAAGAGAACTAGACAGATGTTTCACCAACATCACAGGCGCAAAAAAATAAAAAACCACACGAGGGGTCTTCCGCTGAGAGTAGAGTGTCCAGTTGGAAGCACGGGGTAGGCTGGGATAAGATCTCCATAGACTGTCGCCTACAGCTGATTGTTGGCTCAGGTAATGTCCTAAGCGACAGGGATCTCGACGTCAGTCGTGATCATGGGAGGAATGTATTGCTCTTCCTCCTTTGGAGGATGGATGGTGACGAGGTCGGGCAATGGGGTCTTGGGTCCCTGCTTGCCCTTCGGATCCCAGTCCAGCATGATCTTGACCTTGATACCGAGCACACCCTGTGAAGAAAGGAAGACAAGTTCGGTGCCTGATAGTTCTAATCAAATTTGATTGGAAGCCAAGGATGATCAATACGACAAACTGTCGAACCCAATAATCTGATGCACTAATTACATCTTATTCTTCCACGGTTGTGTAGACCGAGGTGAGCATCACCTTGGAAGTCAAAGGGCAGAAAATAAGCTGGCCTTACCTGTCTGAGAAGAACATGCCGCACAGCTGAGTCAATGTACTCGTTGACAGGTTGACCAGAGGAAATCATATAGCCATCCTTGAACTTCATGGACTTAGCACGCTGGGCACGGAGCTTCCCACTGACAATAACCTGCAGGAGAAATATAACGATTTCTTATAGCTCATACATACTATTAGTAATCTATACATGGCACCATATTATGAGATCAGTATATAAATTACAACATGCCTCGCATCCCTTGGCTCCGCTCTCCATGACAAATCTCAAGACACCATAGCAGGCCCTACAATGAATGCAGAGACAGTGTTTAACTGCCTGAGAAATGCACATATCCCGCCAGATTTGAAGAGGAAAAGGATAACATGAACATATAAAAAAACACAAAACAAAGCCCCCTAAAATTTTAATTGTTTGAGGTTGTAGCTGGACATTCTAAACTACACACATTTCATGATGCAGACCATGTCAGACTCTAACACTATCAAGGCAACATTGAGAAGAGAAATCCCCCTAAAGATTGTATGCTAAACCAAACGAGACACGAGAATGCTCAAGGCAATGAAAATGATAGCAAAGCGTGACACGATGGATATGGCTCATAAAGTAGACATGTCACATTGTGCAAAGTTTGTATATGAGGCATGTCTGAGGTTATTCCAAAGTCAATGCTATCACCAGCAAAGCAACAAGCCCAACAAACTCTAGTGCATCTAAATCTGAGGCATTGGTACAAGATACACAAAGATGGACCGCACCAGTGGAGACAAATAGAGTGCTAATCAAAAGGAAAAAAACTACTTAAGCCAAGAATTTGGGGAAGAAAAAAAGGACCAGTTCCAACCAATACAAATCCTAATAACCTAAAAAAAGGATGCACTTTACTTGTTCAAGCAGATCTTGGCACCACCAGGAACAAGAAAGAGGCCTTACTTGGAAAACTATTATAGGTCACACCATGTGGCAATGATTACAAAGGTACTACTTGAATCAATCTACCTGAGGATTAATAATTAAAAGTATCTACCATCCAAGTTTATTTTCAAAGTAGTATGGAAGTAACTCCCCACTTTAGAAACAAAGGACGGTAGCACAATTTGGTCACCCTGAGACACGAGATAGGCACAACTTAAAAGGAACCTACTCACTGTAAAGATGACCATAAATGAACTACGCAATAACATAGCTCCAATCAATAAACCAGCATTGCCATCATTCACTTGCAAGCAAAAGAATATGAACTAAAGTATACATTGGGCAATTATGTACTTGATAAGCAGCACCAAAAAAAAATATTTCTCAATAAATCACAAATACGGAATTTGTCAAATATTTCCTGATGTACCTCCTAACAGCAAGTCCTCCAAGAAGTTTATATCGGAGAGATTCTGCCTGTGCAATGGCACAAAGACCTCGATTGCTGACTTTCTCAGCATAGAGCTCCACACCATTCTCAGGGAACTTAAACCGCTTCTGGACAACAGAGGTCAGCTCCCTGATCCTTCTGCCCTTCTCACCTTTAAAGGATCACAAATCAGATTGCAGAAAAGCGTGGACAAAATAACAGAAATTACTCTTCCTTACAGCTAAAGGAAAGACAAGAAAGGCTACAATTGCAACATGCATTTGCTACTGTAAATGAATAAAAATTTTGGAAAAATTAAAACTTTTTCTGAGTAAAAAAATTGAAAGTAAATTAAACGTACCGAGAACATTCTGAGTACGGGTGGCTCTAATGATAATCTCAGTGCGCATTGGAGTGACACGTACTTCCACTCCCGAGTACCCATCTTCAGCAAGCTCTCTGGTCAAAACCTCATTAAGCTCTGCATAGAAAACACCATCTGCCACGAACTGAAACATAGAGACATCACAGAAGCAAATCAGATAACATTACAACTGGACAGTAACCTTTCTATCTAAATCTCATCACACCATAAGCCAAATTATATGGGTTACATTCCTGAAGAGCCAAAGTTAGAGCACAAAGAGGAATAAACAAGCCATCGTACAACCTCTAGCTTCGGAAGCCATGGAATCTACTGAACAGTCAAATTAAGTCCAAGCCTAATCGGGGGAAACATATGCATCGCCAACGTAAGAAAGTTATAATACGTAGTCACAGTAACATGTTCCAATTCAAGCTAATCCTAAATTTCATTCACCAGGAAACAAGACATTACTTCCAGGAAGAAAATCGTCTCATTGAAAACAGACTTTGTTGATCCCCAAACAAAGGAACCTTTTTTTTTTCACTTTCGTTGCGCGCCGAAACAAATATCAAATGCTGCTCTAGCAATCAGCAAAGCTTTCCGGGCAGATCAATATTATATACTGCAACTACCGCAAAAGTAAGTCTTCTCGTTACATCCAGCAGCGGCAGAATTCTCAATGCACAAATTTAGCTCGATGCAGCTCAAAGCATCGTTTCTTTTCAGCCGAGCGTGGTGATGGCCATACCTTACGCTTCTTGCTAATCTGAGACGCCATGGCTGGAACTATCTGCTTCCCTCTTTCGCTCCTGACGACTAACACGGATCAATAGCTTCCTCGATTAGCGGCTCGCCGCTCACAGGAGCTTCTAAAAGGACAAATGAATCTTCAGCCCGAGCGGAACCCTAGACAGCCTTGGCTCGGTCCTCGGAGCCTGAAACTGGGCCGTCGGATTACGGGCCAAATATTTCACAAGGCCCAAAAAGGTTGATCCTTTTGCATCATTTTATGTTTTTCCCCCCTTTTCTACCCCCGATATTTTGATTTATTTCTACAAGTTCTCTTCGGGGCAAAGCTGAAATAAGAATATGTCCCCTAAGAAACACTCCTGGGTTGCTGCTAAATGAAATGTCTCTATCAAATTTGTCCTCTGGTACAAGATTTCTCGTTTGCTGCACGATAGTCACAGCACATACCGCACCATGGATCTAGGAAGAACATGCTGGGATACGTATACAAACTCGTTTGTGATCGAGCTCAGTGGACAGCTCCTACGCTGCCGCTAACACAAGTCCCAGAAACAGTTTGTTTGGAGGTATCAAAAGTCGGAATGATATAAACAGACTAGGCTTGAATGTGTTATTGGGCTGCGCGGCAAAGTGGGCACTCTAGCTTCTCGTTGCACCATTCCATAATGCAATTCCTGTGGACAATTAGAACAGGCAAAGAGTTAGACGAGTATGTCATGAGAAGGCTCTCACAGGATAGAACAGCTTAAGCTGTGTGTGTGTGTGTGTTTTTTTTTTTTTTTTGGATAATTGATATATTGCATTAATCAACTTATCAAAATAGTACACATTGATATTACAAAGATAAAATATCATCAAACTTCAGCGCCTAACATAGGGCTCAAATGGAATCGTTTTACTCTTGGCTCTAGGTAAATAGTGAATCTTAAGCTGTGTTATTGCAATGCAGGAACAATCGGGTCACACTGAAACCACACAAACTTTCCAGAATCAACAGATGTGATTAAAGCTTGGTTTGATTTACGATTTATATATGGGAATGTCGAAGTATAGCCCACAAGATTCATTAACTGAAGGGCAAGTCGTCATTAGGAATCCTTCCGTGACATCCTATTGCTAGAAGACGCTTGCAATTCAACAATAGTAAATGCAGTCCTATAAAACTTACCACAAGGCAAAGATAAATGGAAGGTGTGACAAGATAGTCTTTTTGTCTTTGTCTCTTTCCTTTTCATTTTCATTCCTTTCTTGGCATAAGGAGATTAATGGCTCACCAGCAAAATATATGACCCCAGAGTGTAGCTGTAGGATGTTGGCGATGGCTCAGACAAAGAATACACTTGCTTATCCCACTCGTTCCCTGACAACTGAAGATTGGGAAAATGAGAAGCCATACAGGCACGTCAAAATAGAATATGTGGTGTATAATCAAATATTACCCATCACTTGCTTCAGAATTTAAACAGAAAATAATTGGGACAAGGCTCTCTCACTTAGTTACTATGAAAATAAACCAAGTGAATCGGGGGCAACAGTATTTTCTTTCTTGTGTGAGAGAATACCTCTGAAGTCACAGAGTCATTCGACCAGCCACCCTTGGCACTTTCTGAAGATATCACGTTAACTCCTCATTCAGCGCCAGCAAGCCTCACCCTGAGGACCATCTTAATAATGATCCTTCAATAGTCACTCGTAAGTTAATCAAACAAGAAAAATAATTTGTGGGATGATAGAAGATTATTTCACGCAGAAGAGGAACCGTCAATAGAAGAGGGAAGATAGTTAACTAAATATCTTCAAACTTGAAAGACTGAACAGAAATCTGCTTTGCTTCAAGTGAAATGGAGGCAAAACTAACCTGCTGAAATTTGCTGGCTTCCTAAGGACGCCTGATGGGCTGAACTGGCAATGGACCAAAGATTACTGTAACTCAGGCCTTCAGCAGTGAGAATGCATAAGCTGAATCAAAAGAAAAATTCCCAAATTTTGGTATCTGCAAGAAGAAGCCAATTGAAGAGCTTAATTTATAATTTGCTAATCTATCTACACTCATAACAGAGAAGTTATCCCCAGCATGATGCTTTTCCCTTCAGAATTCCAATAATAAAAATGCATTATACCTATGCCTTTGATTTGAGGGTTTCCCATTGAAAATGTATCTGATGCCTGAGACACATTTGGATATATGATAATACAAGCCTGCAGATAGAACAAGAAAATGTTTCACTGGATAATTTTGCTTGCAAAACTTCAGAAAGAACTCATCAATCTGCCAAACCAAGGAAATTACCTTCAAAGTAGAAGAGCACCAGGTTAGTGCGTAGAACCAGCTGCGAGACTTCCCGACCTATTGGAAGCATCTATTAACCAAAAACCACACTATTTTAGCCTTTTCGGCCTGATGTTCCACATGCATCATGAAAATAGCTCTATCATGGCTTTGCAACACTTTGTACAACCAGCACAGAGATGAGAGGAAATGAAATTGCAGGGATTGACAAAAAGAACATAACAAGTTGTTATCCCAGACAGATTACATTACATCTAAATATTTTAAATAAATTTCAACCCCATATGTTACGTGGAGATTACTTAGCACAGGGAAGAAATTCACAAGAAGAGAATGCCAACTAGCACATGTTAATATCAACAGCCCGATCTAGCTCACTTGACAATTTAGATAAGTTTAGCAACAGGACCTCTTGCCCCTTAGACCGAAGTCCATAAAGAGATGGAGCCACCCGAGGACACCTCTGAACTGCATTTAACCACAACACATTTAATCTTCTTATAAATCTTGAAAAAGCAGACATATTGTCACTTCCTGACGAGGATGAGACAGGTCCTGTTGTCATGGCCAATTGACCTCCATTATTTTCTAAGGAATTAATTCTATACAACTTGTCAGAATAAGCATCAGTAAGAGTGATGCCCCCGAGAAGCAACTCGAAGGCTGCAAAATGGAGAAATACTATCATCCACCATTGAAGTGTTTTACCTTCCCAAAAATAATGCTTCTGGTTAAAAAAATGGGACTTAGCAGACAGAGAAAGGCAGCTGACCTTATTCTTGCTGCAATATAAGGAAATGCAGTCTGATATACAATGAAAAGCGCACGTCTTGCAGGGGTCGGAGGAAGACCATACAGCCCTGCTACCTGTAATGAATTCCATTCATCTACTGCATGAAGCTGACATACAGTTGAAAAGTATGTTTAGCAACCTGAATGTGAAGTATTAAATGAGCTCCAATTTTATCGGATGTCTTCAGAGAGATTAAACTAAAAACTGAAAATCAGAATTTGGAATACGAGTGACACTTCAAAAGGACCAAGTGTATTCTCTGGCACCCAAAAAGAGCAGAAGATAATAGGGAAAAGAGGGAGAAGAAACGGCTGATCTCGTTCTGATAAGCCACAGCAATCCTTGTCCCCGATACAGTGCGAACAAATGGAGTTAAAATTGCAGAACGAGAAGTCAATCAACCATCATGATATCGCAGGTGGTTGCCGTTCCCTAATACAGAGAAGAGATGTGGAGAGTGGAATGGACTGAAGAGGTGGCGGAAGGCGTCTCGGCAAGCAACATAGACGAAGTAGGCCATCTTCCGATTCGATGGGTCACCGGCTTGGGAGCCGAGCTACGCAATAAAACGGTGTCGTTTAAGTGAAGAAACTTGACATTATGAGTTAACCTACAGTTTAGTCCCCAATGTTTGCAAAAATCAACACTTTCGTCCCAACCCAATCATATTCGACAGATTGATGATGGTTACCCTTCCGATTTCCAGCATCTGAGAGCTAGGGCTTTCAATCCTTCTCTGGTAAGGAAGAGGAAAGCTTTTGTTTTGCACGGTAAAAGACAGAAATTGAGGGGAGGAGATGACAGACTAGAAATGTTGTCATTTAGGAGGAGTGGGGAAGGAACAGAACATAGCGTTTCGTATCTCTCAGCTCCACATCAGGAAAAATGATGCCATTTGTGCTATAGAAGCTTATCACGTCAGAGAAATTGATGGAGAGTTGACGGTCAGAGTGACTCAATGACAGAATCTTTTAACGTTTAAATTTTACTATTAGTAAATTAACGTTAGGAACTAAAGTGCTGGTTTTGACAAACATTGAAGACTAGACTATAGGTTTACTCTCAGATTATTGTACGCATATTTGGGTCGTGTTTTACTCCGTGGATTACGCGTAAATCCATGGGATACGCATAAATGGCCTTACTGGGTATTATCAGATGAGGCAGTTGAGGCCCCCAAGAAGGTTCATGGGCTTTTCGGGTCGGTTTTCCACATTCAGTTTCATTTCTACCAAATTCAATTTTGAAGAATCAAACCCAACAATCCATTCTTCTTCTTTCTTTTTTTTTCCAGATCTGGATTCGGTGGTGCTTCCTTCGACTGATATCTCTGTGAGTCGGAGATGGTTCCGTTTATCGCCAAAGATTAGTGCCCCAATTAACACCATGCATGAAACAATGTGTACTTGCCGTCTGTTTTTGGATAATATGTTCAACTGAGTGGTGAGAAAGAAGCGACAGCCTTATCTCTCTCCATATCCGGTCGTCCCCTCTCGGCACTCAAACAATAAGATATACCGCAAAGCATTCCACTAGCGAGACGCCATGGCGGTCTCTTCCACGGCTGGGGCAGCATACAATCTCTCACAAAATCGCAGTGTCACCATTCGCCCAGCTCCATCCCTCCTCAGAACGCATCATGTTGCTGTGATCCCCTCGAAATCCCTCCCCTCTGGAGCCACATCACTGCGGAGGACACTGGTGTTCGCGAGTTCCGGGGACTCCCCTGCTGCTGAGACAGACACCTCAGAGAGTTCCATTGAGGCACCAAGCTTGCCACCTTCTCTCATTTCTGATCTCAATGTTGAGAGAGCTCTCCGGGGCATAGGTAATGCCTTCACCACGCATACTTTAGAGTTTCTTGGATTTCCATGGATTCTTTTCCCTTCGGAATTGATCTGCTGCTAGCCACATCTATGACTTATATTACTCGACAGAATTCCGCATCCATCATGCAGAATAGTTGTTCAAATATTTTAGCTTTTTTATGCCCAGCCTGCATTATCATGGACGTGTCACAGATCTTGGTTGAGTTTGATTTTTCCATCCCGATCCCTTCGACCTGTGATTTATGACTTCTGATTTATAAACATGCCTTTAAGTTCATCACTGTTTCTACGCTTGCCTTCTTTGCTTTAATTGCTTGGCTATAGGACTGGAGCAATTAATGATCATGATTTACAATGCAGCAATCACGGACGTTGATCACTACGGTAGACTCGGGGTCCCCAGAAAATGTCCATACGACCAGGTTCGAGCTTGGAAACATAAACCTTCGGTGTTGACTCTCGCAGACATAGTTAGATGACTGTTCTGCATTAAAATTCCCAGGTCCCAATAGCTTACCAGAAGAAAGTTGATGAGGTGAAGAGCCAGGGATTAGAGGACGATGAGCTGAACAAGCAGCTTGAACTTCTCAAGGTCAGCATGCTCTCTACCGAAAAACGTATGTACATTCAACTTCATCAGGAACGAACTGGAGTTACCAATAAAATGGCATATCAAATGATAAGCGACTGACCAACAGAGTGATATCCATTCCACAGGAATCGTATTCAATACTGTCATCGATTGAAGAGAGGAGAATGTATGACTGGAGCTTGGTGAGGAGCGAGAACCCCGAAAGATATGCCTGGCCCTTCGAGGCAGACATCACTCAGACCCCGACACAACCTCCTCCTCCTCAGGTACTAAGAGCTCCTCGGTCGATATTCGATTTCACCGTCACTGGTGAGCTATTTAGCGGTTGATCTGCCTTTTCAGTTGGCTATGTTTTTATTTTGTTTTGTGCTTCTTGAGCAGGAGCCGGAGGATGTTGGGCCAACGAGGGTGGTGGGATACTTCATGCTCGGTTGGTTGGTCTTGTCCTTCGCATTATCGATCGCCCTGAATCGATAAGGTCTTGATCGATGTCGTTTGTATCCCGATGAGATCAAAACGAAGTCTCATCCTTTTCCAAACATAGATTTATGCGAAGATGAACGTATAATTTACCTTAAAGACCAGATGAGAAGGCGTCCTGAGCCCTAACTATGTCGACTGATATATCTACTCTGCAATTCATTTTCCAATTCTACCTGAAATGAAATGGTCTAACCGAAAGGTCGTATTAGCGTATCTGAGCCGTTCCACTCCTTAATCGATTTGAAATTAAGGGACTACGAGTTTGAATATTATTAATATAATTACAACCCTAGTAAAAGTCGTGTGTGTGTTTTTTTTTTAATATGTTTGTCCGTAGTCTATCAATTGATATGCGATCATGATCAGTGCGATCTCAATTGCCACCATCCACTTCCCTAGTCAAGATCGGTGCACATGGCACATTACAGGCTTCACGAATGTCTTTCTCGAGCAAGTGATGTTTCTACGAGTGAGAGGTGCTGCTGGTGCGAACGATTTCGCTCGATGGCAACCCTAGCTCGTTCATCGCTGACCGACTGTCTCGATGGTAATTAGCGAAAGGCTTAGGATGATTCCACGGTCCCGTCCAAACAAGTCATGTAAGTTGGCCCACTAATGAAAATTAATAGTTGAAACTTTTAATATCAATCGAATTTACTAAAAAAATAAATAAATGCTAACATCATCCCATCAACTGTCTATCTTTTTAAATTTTTTAAAAATTATTTTAAATAAATATTTTTATATTTTAAAATTTTAAATTGATCCGACAAAATCCAACCATCGATTTGCATGATTTTTAGCGGTTCAATCCAGGTTTCAACAGTTTCAGGCAAATTTCTAAACGGTTTCGTGCCGATTTAGTAAAGTAACAGTTCATGCCAGTTCCAATTCAACAGATCCATATTTCAGAACCTGTCCATAACTATCCCAAATCCATTAAAAATAGTTACATGCCGGATTAGGAGTGGTTCGGATCGGTTCCGATTTTAGACAGGCCGGTTCTGGTCCGATTATAGGCTAGTCCAGCCCATCTAACATCTAAGAAGGTTGCGTATGGTGGGATTGAATAAAAAAATGGAATGGAATCAATTTTACATAATTAAATATATCTAATTACGGAGAAAATTAGTAATACTTAAAAATTTTCTTATGAAAAGGAGAGAATGAAATTATGTAAAATGATGTAATGATTATTCCTTCAACTTTTTTTGGGGGTGGGTAAGGAATTCCCATTCCATCAACATAAGGAAAATATATATAATATAACGAAATGCAAATACGAACTCTTCAAGCATAATTATATTACAAATTATGAAATACAATATTATAATTCTCATTCAAATTTCTTTAGATTTTGTCTCGCCAAAAGTAATAAAAGAGAACATCACAATGGATGAAAACTATCAACACCATTCATATATCACACCAGAAGATGATTTTATTTGGGTTACAAATTCAAAAGGTACACACGCCGTCAAAGATTTCTACCATCCTCATCGAAAGGAGATATTCAGGACCAGTAATGAGCTGTTTCGAAGACAGTTATGGGAACAGAAAATTCATGAGAGACATAAACCCCATTTATGGAGAATAGCATCGAGCTCCCTTCCATGGACACATGTTGATAGCATGCCCTGTCCACTATGCAGTGCAAGACTTGATGGCTTCAAACATCCCTCCAGTGAATGCGCATTCCTGAGAATTGCTTCGAGAGAGTGCTAAGTGGAGACTGATTTCAACAGCACCACAAGACTGGAATGGCGGCCCCTTAGAACTCTGACAATCTAGTTTCAAACCACCATCTGCTCCTGCTCAAAAGCCGAACTGAATAATTATATTTTATGTGCGGCCATTCTTTTCGATATGATTTGTATTGAAAGGAATAATGTGCTGTATAGTGACAAACAACCTGATCTATTTGATTTCTTATCCTCGGCGACTAAGGCTTTTGATGAATACACTTCCTTAGATCATGAGGAGAGAGTGGAGGAGATCATTTTGGGGGGAGGCCAGCCTAACTATCAGTCCACTTCAGCGCAGAGCGGCGATACAAATGCTGGACATGTGGAAATATTTACTGGTGCTGCGTGGGACAATGAAGGAAGCTATACAGCAGGGGTCGCGTACAAGGAAGGACACTCTCTTTGGGCATGGTTTCAGAGTTGTCACTCATCCTCCTCAGCTCAAGCTGAGACGAGGGCCCTCCTTGCAGCAGCTCAAGTAGCAAAAGATTACGAGCTGGTCTTCCGTTGCCTAATTTTCTGATGCCCAACAGACAGTCTCATCAACTAGCAAGTCCACTCCCCCCATGGGATGGATTGTAAATAGTTGTTGACACTTTTGAATTTTTTGTTCTGCTCAAGGATATCTAGGCTGAGCAATGTAATCGCTCACCAATCGACTGTGTTGATTGATAGATTCTGCAGACATGTATTTATTGGAGGGAGATCTTAGAATTCCCTCAATTATATGAATGAATATTCAGACCTTACTAATATATATATATATATATATACCAATCAAATTTACTACACACACAACAAATCTCGTCCTAAGAATTAAACCCTACAATTATTGTCTCAAATGGAATACACTTTCTCAGGATGCCTGGCCCCTCTTTTGTCTCTTTTTTCTTTCCAACTGCAAAGGAGATATAGAACGGCCGTGAATCACGTTGGAGATATTGTGATCTAATCACAAATTTGTAGCACCAAGTTTATCTCGATCGTCGTAAAAACCAGCGATTGTCAAAAACACGTGAACTATGATAGCTCGAGACGGCCACAACCGTATGCTTTCCAAAGGGTCCATCTCCTGATATGTATATGCTGTATGGATGCAGGACCCGAAGATCTCAAGCCTCAGTTCTCAAACGCAAGAAGGTGTTTCGGCTAAAGTATCATGTAGGACTTCTTGATACAAAGTCAAGGATGATGTGCTACATCGAAACTTAATTTCTTCTCTCTTCATGACATGCTTCGGAAGCCCTAGTCCGTCTGCTCCACCCTTGGAGCAACTTCAGAAACCCTAGCCCTGACTGTATCCTTGCATTAAAAATCTCAAGATCGTAGTCGTACATCAGAGCAGGAGGGTACAAGCGAGACGCCCCCACACGTTTAATTGGCTCTAGGATATGACAGGACCTTTTCAGCTCGACCCTCCTAACAGTCGTATGCTGATTAATGGCCGGCCCTCAAATGGCCAGACAAAATGCTCCCAAGAATCATTCTGAGCATCCCAACCTCTGCGGACCTCCCGTCCTGCAGGAACACAGCCCGTGATTTTAAGCAAATTTCGAGGTTTCAGGGGATAAAGTTCGCTCGACGAAAAGCGCGTAGAACCCCTGTTCTGAGCGGTAAAACGTAAAATGAAATAATCGGATCACGGAGGCCGATGAAAGTTACTGGGATTGACGTCCTCGTGACTACTGGATGTCACGCATCAAAAAGTTTGTATTCTTTACATAACCATCGTGATCCATAAATACCTTATCAAGAACATAACCTGTGGACCCAGAAAGGGCAAACGTTTTATGTAAGAAATAGTAATCGTGTCGCCATTCGGTCCAATAATGCCGTTGGTGGGTCCTTACAATTGCGTATTGTGGAGAGGATGTCTATTTTTCTTAAACGTGAAGCCAGAGAGATCCCAGAGAAATGTCAAAGGAAGATGAAGAGTACTAATGACAACTCATGAGACATGGAGGTGTATAATTGCTTCTCATGCATGGCAAGCCGCATGTAATTCAGTTCTGACCAGTGCTCTTTCATCTCCCTATTTTCTCCTGCCTCTGTTGACGATAAAGCATATTCTTTTTAACCGAAAATTAAAAGATATAGGAACCCATCGTAGAGGTAAATGATGATTGGGTTTCTCGGCTATATTCCTTACTTTTATGACTGTAGTTGTTGATAATATATATATATATATATATATAAAAGTGGTGAAACTCTTGTCCCTAATGAGGGTTTTGGTCTTGGCTCGAGTTAGAGTCGAGGAACTTTTCTTTCTTTTTTTGTTTTTTTTGTTTTACTTCTGGCTTGCTCCGAGACCAATGAGAGATATGAGTTACAATCATTTCGATATGGGGCCGTAGTGGGTTGTCTGAGAGGTTGGTCTCGGGAACTTCTGATTGTTTTCCCGAACTGGAACCTTTTCTAGAGGACACTCGTGTGGTGAATAAACTGTGATGAGTGTGCAAAAACGAATGCGACGACATCAATTTGTATCACATGGGAAGACTCGGTTGATCGACAGCTCTAGCTACCTGTTCTTCCCCTCCCTTTAGTCACGTGTCAAGCTGTGCTGAAAGTTGTAACCCACATTTTCTCTTTTATGTACTGTCTACCTTGAGATTTTCAATTAATTATAGTCTCAAATTAGATCAATACCGAATATGAGTAGAATATGTGTTCATCGATATTCCACTTCAACCAACCCATCTCCATTAAATTGCAGCAGAGATTGCCGACGTTGCACGTGGTAAGACATGGGAGGACTGCTCGGGCACCACCCGTCGCTCGTGGAAAAATTAGCTCGTGCAAGTAAATCAAGGTCATAGGACGATTAACATATAGCTTTTAAATAATCTCCCACATGTCTCAGTTTTACTAGGAAACTAAACCCCACTTGAGTTATAAAATATTATGCAAAAACTACGTGTAACAGAATCTAATGCAATGCTCAATTGCTCAATGGATAATTATGAGAAATCCCTCATAATTTAAATCACATTTTAAATCCACGACAAGTCTTATCGATCGGCAGTATCTTTTCAGGTCTAACTTTTCCTCAATCATCCGACGGTGCTTCGCCCTTGAAGCCTGGAGCCACTAGTACTCAAATGCAACGACTGCACGACGTACAAATCTATATGGAGCAAACCGACAAGTTGGCCTGCAATCCTCGTACACTATGGCCATGATTCTTCACGTTGACAGTTGTCGAATTTAAACTTTGGCCCATAAAAGTCAATCGCGTTTTTAACTCCCGAATTAGCATAATTGACCGCACCCGGTCAAACCAATATTGTAACCAATCAGTCTTGCGGTGGCGATCCATACGAACCGGAGAACTCGGACAATAAGGGTCAGCAGAAATTTCACGCATGAGACTAGAAATTACAGCATCTTGATCTCCAACCGAGAGCTAGTCACGTGAATCCCCACTCTAGTGCACATTATTAGTTGCGACAACTTCAAGAGAAATGCCGCTCAACCTCTATAAAAAGAAAAAGAAAAAAACCTCTCCTGCGACGGGTCCTCGACTATTTCCAGCTTGAGTTGTCATAAGGGAGCGAGAGAATGGGAAGGCATCCAGACTCTCCTTCCACTGTGAAGGACAGGTTGAACAGAGGGGCTTGGACGGCAATGGAAGACCGAATCCTCGTTGATTACATCAAACAGAATGGCGAGGGAAAGTGGGAAAGAGTCCTGAAGCACACAGGTGAGTGAGTATCTATCCTTTTAAATCTCAAACTGGTAACTGCTTCGGGTCGTTATCGACTGATATGTAGTGACCTATGACAACCTGCTGGAACCAATGTGCTATCCGGCCATATTGTTTCATCTTGACAGATTTATATGGATGCAGGTCTTAGGAGGTGCGGGAAAAGCTGTAGATTACGCTGGTTGAACTATCTCCGACCAGATATCAAGAGAGGAAACATATCCGATGACGAAGAAGATCTCATTATTAGGCTACACAAGCTTCTAGGAAACAGGCAAGCGATAACGTCATTCTGTTGTTTTACGGTGACCTGAAATGTTAATATTATCGTGTTCTTCTGCTGCACAGATGGTCCCTGATAGCAGGAAGACTGCCCGGACGAACAGATAATGAGATAAAGAACTACTGGAATTCCACCTTGAGGAAGAAGGTGCAATCACGAGGAGAGCAACCGAAGGATCCTAGACCGAAGAAAGGATTTATTGTGCAAGATTGTGTTGAACCGCTAATGGCAGTCGAAAATCGTCCCTTAGACCAAACCCTAGCTGCCTCTGCTGTCGCTCATGATGGCTCAGCACCTAGTCAATCGACGCTGGAAGCAGAAGTCGCTGCAGTATTGCCACTGGCCCGTGAGAATGACGGTTGTCGTCCATGGGAGTCCATGGTTGATCACAAGCCTGGTGAGACTTACTTGTCGGAGTTCCTCAACTCCTGTTTACTGGATGCCGGGGAAATCTATACTGAATTTGATCCTGGACGGTGCGAAAACAGGTTCAAGGAGCCGTGTGCTCTTCCGTCTTCAGAGAACCAAAAACCCAGTGACTTGTCTGAAGATATGCTTAGTAAATGGGCAGCTGAACTGATGGGTTAATTCTCATCAATGCATTGAATTGGTGATTGCTTTGCTTCAAATACATTTCTAATGGTTCTCTTTCTGTCATCTCAGTAATACTCACGAAAATATCCGGATATCAGATCGTGCCATTCCTGTAAAATATTCGAGACAAAAGCCAGATTCAAGAAACCTGCTGGAAAGCAAATAAGAAAGACTGGAGTTTTTGGGAACATTCTGCCGAATGTACATAAGTGTTCCGAGAAAGACTCCAGTAAGTTTGTGAATCCGTGAGGCTTTGATTCATTGACCATGAATTCACTAGTACCTGGCCGGCTCAGGTGTTAAACTCTGGCAACCCACGATTCTGTTTCCCGGCGGCAATCATCTTTTATGACCTCAGATTTGTTATCCACAGTCCAGACAAAGCTGGATTATCTCTCTCTCTCTCTCTCTCTCTCTCTTGAAAAATTCGAAAAGCTCTCATTCACTTGTGGGGATACAGACCAAACGTCGAGAGGACTCGTAACGTAACCCGCAATCTGCAAGACACGACGGTGTGTGTGACCTGGAGCAGATGGGCCACATGGGCTGAAGTTGCATGGATCATAAGGGCCATGGGCTGAAAATGAAGACCCGGTTGGCCCAATCATCTCTAGCTCTATAATGTCTATCGGTTATCTGGTCTTATAATTACCATTAACATCTCCAGTTCTCTAAATTCAGTCGTACCCTAGAGGAAATCGTCTACATTTCTGCAACAATTCAACTTCGAAGATGTCGGATCCTCCCGTATGATGGAACAAAACGATTTTTGAACGTCAAAATTTATACAAAATAGAAAAGCCTATCTCGATGGCCCTTTTGAAACATGTGTGTGTGTATTAGCATATTTGCATATCAAATATATGCACATGGCTGAACGTGGCTCTGGGCTCTCTCGAGCTCAGTACAATGGTTAACATGATATTAGAGTAATTGCACCCTCAACATATCGAAGTGTCATCTTGCTTCTGTAGGTATCCATCCCTCTATGAGTACGAAGTTTCGCAGACGACAGACTAGCGTGCTCTCTTCTTGTCTGGTTTGCTTTCCATCCACACTGGCACATGGGAGGCAATATTAAGAACTTCTAATGTCATATCAGAAAAAACAAAGAAACCTAACATATGTGCGAAATTTTAATAAGAAACTTACATAATATGTTAGCCAGTAGGACCCGAGATGGGTCATGCAACTAGAAATGTTAAACATGTCAGTTTAGCTCGGAACTAACCAATCAAAACTTGTAACAGGCCAGAACTGCCCCCGAAATCGGCTCGTAACTGCGCTTATTAGGTAAGGGACAATTACAAGCTGAATTTGAGAAAAATAATCCCATTAAATCGGAACCAGGACAATATATTTTCTTGTTAAACTAGTCTAAAACCATTGCAAAACCGGCCCGGACCACCAAAACCTTACAAATTAACGGTTAGATTTTGTCAGATCAATTTTAAAATGTTAAAAAAATAAAATAAATCATTTTAAATATTTTGAAAAAATATATATGAATGGTTCACATGTCAAACAAAGCCGAACCGTGAATTGGCATGCTTACGAATATTTTCGAGCCGGTTCATATATACTTAAAGCATGACATGTAATAAGACCAACCCATTAAGCAAGTAAGCCAAATTGTAACTGAGTCAAACAGTTCTATGTCCGTTTTAAACCAGCACGGACGGTTCATGTTAAACCGGTACAAACCGTCCATTTTAACAACCCTACATACAACTACCATATAAGAGTTAGCAGCCAACATCTGGGCCAACTCCATCATCCTAGAACTAACCTGCCTAGCGGCATAATGTCCATACAGATCATCATTCATAAAATATCTATCAACCCGTCGGGAAAAATGAGAAGTTAGTGCGTGTCTAACTCATAGTTTTTAAAACCGGACCGGGTCAGGAACCGGTCAAGGTATGGGTTCATAGGTCGGACCGGGGGTTCAATGGGTTGAACCGCATGTTTAATAAATAATATAATATTTCAATAAATTGATATAATATTATAGTTTAATTATGATTTATAATCAAAATCATTAATATAGTTATAATGTTAGTCTCAAATTCAACATAAAATATAAATATAAGTCTATTATTATATATTTTTATTTTTAAATTAGCCGGTTTTTTCATCGGTTCAATTGGATTTATTGGTTCAAGGGAGAATCGGCCGATTCAATTGGATTTGACCTCATTTAAATAATAATTAGATTTTTTGTGAGAACCGGACCGGGTGCGTGGCCGGTTTCCCGGTCGAACCGGCCGGCTCGGTCCGGTTTTAAAAACTATGGTCTGACTCCGCCTATCTCAACATATCCTCCCCAACCACCTCAAGTAGCCGCAATTTTACCTTCATAAAGGCTTTGCGCACGCTCTCAGATTCCTTCCGAAGGTTTCTTGATTGAAGTTACACTCTCGGATGTTATAAAATATGAATCTTATCTTTAAAATTTACTGTATTTATAGGATATTTAACATATTTCACAAATAGAATTTAAGCGGATATATGATAAATCTGTCATATCTAGTGACAGTTACGGTGCACGTTCTCGGGGCCTCTTGTTCTGTATGAAGTCATGCCAAGCCTACAATCCTATGTTGTGCGAAAGAAATTGCCGCATTTCGGGAATGGAAGGTCGCACAGAGCCACGGGATGATCCACACATGTGACGAGCGTGGCCTTGACTAGAAGCTATACCTACTTCACTGTCGGTGGTGGCGGGAGGACGGGAAGCTATACTCCAGGGCATAGTTTTTAAAACCGGACCGGACTGGGAACCGCATATTTGATAAATAATATTAATGATATAATATTACTAATAAATCTACATAATATTACAATTTAACTATGATTTATAATAAAAATCATTAATATAATCATTATATTATTCTTAGATTCTACATAAAATATGAATATAAATCTAATAAAATAAAATAAGTACGTTATAATAATTTTTTTTATTTTAAGTTGACTAGTTTTCTCATGGGTTCAATCGGGTTCACTGGTTTGACCGAAAACCGGTTGGTTCAATAGGATTTGACCTAATTTAAAGTGTAATTAGAGTATTTATGAGATCTGGACCGGATGGGTGGCCGGTCCCAATCGAACCGGCCTATCCGGTCCGGTTTTTAAAACTATGCTTTAGGGACGCGCGGGCTTAAGTACGTGGGGACGAAGAGCCGGCTCAACCTGTTGGCCATCCTCACCCCGGGGCTGAGCATCTTCTCAAGGTCCTTGGCGCCCAGAACCAAGATCGACGTGGAAGAAAATGATTTGTTGCGCTGTCTTTGCCTTCGGCTACTGCAGTTTTTCCCTCCAGACTATCATTTTAAGGGAAATGTTCTTTCCATCGAGTGTCCAGGAGTTTCACCATTTGACCTGTGAATTTGCACAGGCCTAAGCCAAGGTAGATAACTGATTATTATATGGTCGATTTGTAGTATACATATGCATATGTCTAAATCTTTGACTCCTGATCTACTAGATGCCCGATGGCATCAGGTTGCAGCCGGGGCGGACCTGTGACTTGAGCTGAAGCAAGAAAGGAGAGTAAGATTTTGATTATATCGCCCTCGAAACAATAGGAGAATGCCTCATTCCACGGAATCTTGAAATCACCTGAGATCACTTGGAGGAGTGAAAACTAATGTCACGTCATCCAATGAAGTGACGAGTTAAAAAAAGGAGAAAGGAAAGAGAGATTAAATTTTAGCCACGAATGCCATTTTCTGATCCCTCCTCGGTGGGAGTTGGCAGAGTGAGAATGTGGACCAGGAGAGAGTCCGAGGGACACGTAAGGCAGGATGACGTGGGAAGATAGATCGAACGGTGGAGAAGGTCCCACGTACACTTTGATGGGATGGGCTGGGTTTTGCTGCGGCTCCATTCTGGTCTGCCTAACTCAAGCCGATAGATGGGCTCTGTGGTCCGAGCGAAAGCTCGAGCTCGACGGTCTATAGAGCGGACCGCACGCTTTTCACAGAGCAGCGAAAACCTCCCTCTTTCGGCCAGTGGGTAGATGACGGGCCGGTGTTGGACTGTGCCCAGAATGGACCCGGAACCCAAGTCCTCCCAACGAATCTTTACTCTTTTATTCCAGATTTGTTCGTGTCATTGATAAAGCACCGTTGTTGACTATCCCAAAGAAGAAATAATTTTAATTTCTCCGTGCTTGATATTTATATGCTAAATCTGGGAAAATAAATTGGCAGAGGCAAAAACCTGTCAGACATCGACAAAGGATGGGATTCAAAACCGGGACCTTGGGAGAGTGAGTTGGGGCCGTTCGACTCCGGGAAAGGCCTGGCCTCCGCCCATCATCATCATCATCATCATCATCATCGTACTGGACAATTTATCGGTCTCGCGGAACCTACGCATTCGTGATAGAGAGAGTACGAGAAAGTGAAATGAAAATGGATTTCTATGTAAAAATAAAATCCATAATGAATGGGAGTTTGGTGAGGAGGGGAAAGAAACAGCGGTCGGCCACGGTTGACCGTCTGTGGGCGCTGGGCCTGGCCGGCTGACGACTCTGCGGAGGTCTCCGTTGACGGGAGCATACCGGGGCCCCACCTGCCCCTTGCGAGCAGACATCTGCCTGCCTAATCCCATACGGAATATCCTTACGCCTGCCATGCCCCAATCACCCTTAATTATCTTACTTTAAAAAGTAATAATTAGTGTCCCCCGTACGTACCGGCAACAATGAAGCATTTAAGCGAAATAAATAAATAACATTTTTCAAAATTTTAAGTATTGTAAATATTTGCAAGTCTTTTCATCCTGTGAAGTTTTGATGGTATCGTGCTCATCGCATCATCGGGGAAGTGCCGGTTCTCGAAAGCCTGCACTGCACTGCACTGGGAAGGGGTCAGATTATATGACAAAATTACCATTTGTATACTTGGAAAAATTAAATTAAAATTTGGTAGGTATTGAATTTGGTAATGTGAATATTAGATTGAAGAAAAAAAAACATATTGTTGCCTTCAATTTTTTTGGTATTTTATTCTTAATGGAATTTTTAGTCATTATTATTATTATTAGATTATTAAAAATGTTAAATTTATGAAGTAAATTTTAACCGTAAAAAAATATATGATACTGCAAAAATAATATATCAGCTCATTGAATATTTTATGATTAAATATTATAATGTACGGTGTAAAATCCGCATTCTACCGAGCCTTCCCTGTTTTCGTCCTCCTTTTAATTAAATTGGCCGCCCCAAAAAAAAATTGAAAAAAATGAAGAAGAAGTTGACTCCTCTCCTTAGGCACGCCAGACAGAGCCCTATGCACACCACCACCACCACCACCACCACCGAAAAAGGCGACACTCCATTACGTATAGACGTTTATGCACATGATACCCTCGTAGCTCAGTGTGTGATATTTAAACTTGTGTCGAATTTAACATGTTCAAATTTAATGATCACTAAATTACTGATAAATAAATTTATCTAATTTTATCTACTTACAAGATTTAGAAATATTGTAGTTATTTTTTACGGTGTACATATATGCCCATAGAAATTGGACTCCATGAAATTTTAAAATATTATAATAATTTTTTTATGGTGTACATATGTGCGCATGGGGCGGGATTCTAAGGACAAATTTTTAGAAATTGGAAGAGGTAATAATCATCAGAAAGAAATTTCTTTTTATTATTTTGGTTTTTTTCACCCTTAAATATTTTCGAAGAACGTGTCTAGTAATTTTCATAATTTAGATAAATGATGGGAATTATGGGGGAAAAAAAGGGGTAGAAAGGGAAGAGATTAAGGACTAACCGCAGGCACGTGCTACTGATTGCCGGCATCGGGATCGAGAAATTGGTCCTTTAAAGGCATAATTTTGCCCCCAAATTTCGAAGAATGTGAGAGCCATGGCCATGATTAGCTTCCACCGTTACCGGCTGCAGTAGTCCCTAAGGTTCATCGTGTGATTGTAGAACTATAACATTATCATGCCTGTTTAATTATATGTATAAATTAATTAAATTATTTTTATAATGTCGAATTTTATTTTCAAATATTTCGTATAGAGGAATTTATAATTGATGCGGTATTCTATCCCACAATAGTAACGAGTTGAGTATCTTAACAGTTTATAATAGTTAAAGTTACTACTTTCATCATCCAATACGCCTTTTTAGGACAAAACTCTCACCCTCCGCGGTGGCTAAGCGGGGTTGATACCTCGGACGTGTCGGGTTGACCGCATCATTGGTGACGGGACTCATCAATGGTGCTCTTATTGAGAGTCGATTCCCCCAAGTCCTAGGTCACTCTCTCCAAGCCCCCACGATCCCTTGTTGAGGGAGGGGCTATGATGTGATACTCCTTCCTACATCGGTTAGAAGTCGAGTGCCTTAGCCACTTATAATATCCCACGGTACCTCTCTTACCATCAAAGGTGCCTTTTTAGGACAAAACCCCCACCCTCTGCGATAACTAAGCGTAGACAATACCTCGGACGCGTTGGGCTAGCTGCATCGTCGGCGAGGGGACACGTAAGTAATTAAAAGGGGTTTACCTTTTAATTGATTGAATATGTTTAAATCTAAATTGATCAAATTTATCCGACGAAAGAGGCAAGGATCCAATGTGATTTTGCATCTCATCTTGATGCGGCAAGCAACCACAACCTCTCTACTCCAAGGGCAGCTTTCAATGACTGAGTAGTCAAACGAGTCATTTTTAGAGTGGATAACAGTACCTCTTCGAGTCTTGGATCTGCAATCTGCCGCAGCATCATATCACCATTCAATGCCATCACCAGTGAGAATGAGTCGGTGTGCTCCATTTTTCTCGGACTCATGCGATAGTTTGGTGGCAGAGGTGGTGCGGTTGAAATCCAACAATCTTCACCGGTTATAGGGATTATCCGCACCCCATTATGGTTGGGGGCCTGGAGCCTATTCTTATACCACATGTAAACCCATCATCCAAGAATAGGGTCACACGTATATACCCGAATTTTCTCATTATATAATTGATATGAGATCCGGGTATTGAAAAGGGAAGGAAGAAAAATGGAAATAAAAAGTAAAAAGTTTATCTTGATAAAATTAATTTTAAATTCATAATGTGTTAATTTACTTACCAATCAATCACAGCTCAAGAGACATAACAATTCACGGAACCTCATTTCTCCACGGCACATGTTTTTCCACGAGTAAAATTATTACACACGAGAGGAAGATGCGTTTTAGGGGGCAGTTTCCGGGCAGAGAAGCTCAGAGAGAGCACGGAGTCAATGCGGAGCCGAAAGTCAAGAGAGTCGGAGGAAGAAAGTTGTTGAGGAGCTTTTAAATTTTCTGCGAAATGACTCATGATGACAAGTCATGTACTTCTTATTTTTATTTATATTCGCAATCCGGTAGCTAAAAATCTAGTATGTCACGGTTTCTATTTATAAAATTAGAAATTAAAATATTATTGATTCACTATGTATATGCATATGTAGGTAAGAATTGCAACTCACGATCTCCAGCAATCCAAGGCAGTGGTGTGGCTGAGTACGGTATCCACTTTAAACGACGTCGTATGACCTTACCACACCAATTTCTCTTGGCTTTGGCCAAAATATTACCTTAGCTCATTGTACGGAGCAAAAAAGGTTAACTGAGCCTAGCACCAAATAAAATTTATGGTTGTGAAAATTTATATATATTTTTAATTTGGATGAGCTATTTGTGACTCATTTGATTTTGGACCGGTGTTTGTTGGTGACTCATGATAATTAATGCATTTTAATTTATAGAATTTAATCTCCCTAATTCGGATAATTTTTTTAATTATCCATTAAATTTTGGATTTCCGCGCTAATTCGAATTATGGTCAGTCGCGACTTTATCGAATTTTTATGGTAAGAGAGAAAAAAGAGACAAAGGGTATTAGTTTCAGCAGAGAAAATGAATCAATTCACGTTTCACACGAAGCGGTCTGTTTGAGAGAGCAAGGAAGCAGAGACAGCTGAGATTTTTATACCCTCCATTTCAGCCGATCTCTTTCGACTCCCACTACCCACAAGGGAAATCTGCCCCCAAGCTCGAGACCCCCTTTAGATCCCCGGAAGAAAAGTGATCCCTAGCCCTCGCTCCGCTCGATCTCTCCTCCCACAATGCAGCTGAGGTCGTGATCGATTCGATCCTTCGATCGTTGAGCTGTGGGCCCGGGATACTGGATTTGGAGTGGTGCCTCTGCCTTTTGAGTTTCTAGGGCTTGGCAGATTGCAAGGGGCGGTCGCGATCGCTGCCTAGGGTTTGTGATTGGGGCCTCCCAAGTTGCATGAGGACTTGGTGCCTGCGCTGCCTCTGTTTTTCTGAGCAAGACGAGGAGGATTCGTTTGGTGAGATGGATTTTAGGGATTTGGAGGATTTGCAGAGCGAGGATGAGGCGGAGGAGACCGCGGTCATGTCGCTGCAGGCCAGGAGCTGCTGGGCAGGAAGGGTCGAGGGAGAGAGCTCCGGCTCCGGCTCCGGCCCTGGCCCTTCAGCGCCGGAGGATGTCGTGGCCATGTCTGTGGATGAATGGGAAGGCAGAGATTTGCACTATAAGCGTGCCAAAGTTCACTCTGGTTCTGCGTAAGTTGGATTTCTTTTCCTTTTTTTTTTTTAAATTTCAATTCTTTGAGTTTGACGCTGCCTGTTAGTTTGTTTGCTGGCTTCTCGGTTCCGAGTATTCTACAGAAAATGGGCGCTAGTGGTTGGACAAAGTGTTAATAGAAGAGCGTAGCTGTCATAGTGCTTTTAGCAGCTAATGCGAGTTTAACTGCTTATGTTCTTGAAATTTTCATCTTTAACTTATTGCCAGCTGAGAAAGCGATGATTGGGAAGAAAAATTGGAATTTTGTTTCACTGAGGTGGAGACATGAGTTGGAAGTGAATGGTCTCCATGAATTTGAGATATAAAGGCTTAGTTGTTGTGTGTTGTTAGTATGTTAATAGATAGGTTGCCATTACCGAAAAAAAAATTTAGCTTTTTATTCTTTCTACCTTTTCTTTTTGAGGCTGTAGAAGAATATATATCTGGAAATTCAACATTAGAGTCACTCTTGTCTGGATGTTGGGATACCATAGTTGATTGTGAGGATTCCTTTTATTGAACTGCAATTGGGAGAAGTTGGTGGAAAAACTGCTTAGATGTGTTGTCCAGTATCCCTTGTCTGTGTAATGCTATTAGAATCAAAGGTCATGAAAATACTGGCGTCAGAGTATAAAAGTATATGGTCCTATGGAATGGATTTTAGCTTGAAATCTTACTAGGATACAAAACGAAGTGAAGTTAAGAATCTGCAAAAGGTTGTTATAGTTCATCTCCAGGAAAAGCTTCACAGAAGAAACATGATGATTAAATAAAAGTTAAGAAACATTATGTGCTGGCAAACAATGTGGTTGTGCTGCTTGATGATTTTGGAAGTTATTGCTAAAACAAAAGGCATTTGTCTTTGGAAGTTAAGACTTTTACAGTTTACATAAAAATGAAATAGTGATACTGCCTTTAAAGTGGTTGTACTGGCAGACAGACCTGTTGCAGTAAGATTTACAGTTACAGAATAGGTCTGGAAAGCAAATGTCTTACAACTTAAAGATTTAAATTAAATTCCATGCCAAGAGGTCTAACATGACGCTCTGGTCGTGTCATGTTATAAGGCTTTTCTTGAAAGAAATGGGTGGCTTTAAAAGCCTACTTACTTAGATGAGAAATATGCGTATGCTGTGAAATAGGTCTTGGTTTTATTCTGCCAACAGATTTGTGAATACATCTATTTTCTCCTTCCAGGAACAGTGGTTATGCGACATCACGGTCCAAAAGCTTGACCAATTCGATCGCAGATTCTGATGGGCATTATGCAAATTTTCAAGGCTTGTCAGCTTCAGCTAGTAAGAGTGACGACATAGATGTTGAGCATTCTGTTGATCATGGTGATGAGATTGAAGATGATGGAGATGGAGATGTTGTTGATAAGGTGGAACAAATAGAAGTTAGGATGGATCTCACAGATGATTTATTACATATGGTATGCACAATGCACATTTGTCGTTGTTACCCTTTTCTCTTCCTCTTCTTTTCTTTCGGGTATAATGCATTGTTAACTCACTTCGCACCTCATTGAGTCTTTTCTCTGTTTAAATTTTCCAACAGGTTTTCTCCTTCTTGGGCCACACTGATCTTTGTCGTGCAGCAATAGTCTGCAAGCAGTGGCAAGCAGCCAGTGCACATGAAGATTTTTGGAGGTGCTTAAATTTTGAGAACAAGAACATATCAGTACAGCGTTGTGAGTTTTCTTTAAAACTTATCTTAATTAATGCTGTCAAGGATTTATAGGATATGCAAAACCATCTTCTTACCTATTATTGGGTTTGCTAGGATCTCATTTCTTTTTCTTTTTTTTTTTTCATATCTTTGTTCTACTATACTGGCTAATATAGAACTAATTGCTTTCATCTCTATATATAGTCGAGGACATGTGTCAGCGGTACCCCAATGCCACTGAAGTTAACGTTACTGGTGCTTCTGCTATGCATTTGCTTGTTATGAGAGCAGTGTCTTCATTGAGGTGCTTAGTGGTTATATTTCATCAATTTGGTGTTGCATCTGTTCTTGTTATTGCTGCTATTGTGTTTCTTAATACTTCACTTGAATTTCAAGTAATGTTTCCATCTTAGTCAGCTAGTCCCTGCTGATTCTTATGTATTTATTGCTTTAGAAATCTGGAGACTCTAACCTTGGGGAAGGGGCAGCTTGGTGATACCTTCTTTCATGCCCTAGCAGATTGTAACTTGTTGAGGACCCTAAATGTCACTGATGCAACTCTTGGGAACGGTGTTCAAGAGATCCCCATTAATCACGATAGACTGCATCACCTTCAACTGATAAAATGCCGAGTGATGAGAATAGTGGTCAGGTAAGACATTATTTTGCCCTTTTTTGTTGCAATAAATTTGTGAAAAGTTCTTTCACTGTCTCCGAGGAAATGAATGTATTTAACATTTTCTCATTAAGAGGATACAAGTAAATGCTTATGATTAAATGTTATCCTCATGGTTTTACTGATTGTTTTTTGTCTTTGGCTAGATGCCCTCAACTTGAGACACTGTCTCTGAAACGAAGCAATATGGCCCAGGCTCAACTCAATTGCCCTCTTCTGCATGACCTTGATATCGGATCTTGCCACAAGCTTTCAGATGCTGCAATTCGTTCAGCGGCAATTTCATGCCCCCAATTGGAGTCTCTGGACATGACCAATTGCTCATGTGTTAGTGATGAAACTCTACGTGAAATAGCTTTCACCTGTGCTAATCTTCGAATCTTAAATGCATCATACTGCCCAAGCATTTCACTTGAGGTAACTTCATGTACATTTAACTTTCTTGTGGTGATCTACTTGCATAAAATTTTTAAACCCCTTTCGTTCCATGTAGTCTGTGAGGCTTCCGATGCTCACGGTTCTTAAGCTCGACAATTGTGATGGCATAACTTCGGCTTCCATGTCTGCAATATCGCGCAGCTATATGTTGGAGGTGTGAATTACTTTTTGTGATTATTTTTATCCTGTACTTTTGTATGCTGCCGGTTTGCTGGTAGTTTGATAAGTTGCTGTAATGTTGTTGTAGGTTTTGGAACTCGACAATTGCAGTGTATTAACATCTGTCTCCTTGGATCTTCCTCGCTTGAAACATATTCGATTAGTACATTGTCGCAAGTATGAAAACTTTCCCTTTTATCTTTTGGGTGCTCTCTGGTGCAGTTCTGTTCTTCAAACTTTTGATTGTTTTCTTTTGATATTTTCAATATTGTAGGTTTGCTGAGTTAAATCTGCGAACTCTCATGCTTTCATCTATAATGGTGTCCAATTGCCCTGCACTGCACTGTATCAACCTAACATCAAATTCACTGCAAGTATGTGTTTTGTTGAGGGATTAGTTTTTCCAACAGTTTACTGAGTTGTACAAAGAGATATAGATTGGGGTTTTTTTGGTGCTCTTGCAGAAACTAGCCCTGCAGAAGCAAGAGAGCCTGGCGACGCTAGCATTGCAGTGCCAATCACTGCAAGAAGTGGATCTCGCAGATTGTGCATCTCTGACAGATTCTGTATGTAAAGTGTTCAGTGATGGGGGTGGTTGCCCTATGCTGAAGTCATTGATTCTAGATAACTGTGAGGTTTGTCTGCTACACCTACATGTCATTCTTAAGATCAAGAATTTTTTCAATTGACTTTTCCTTTATCATATTTTTTGTCTTTTATTTGAGGATATTCTGTTATTAGGCATGGGACAATTCTTAGCACAGAAATGGGAGAAGGGAAAGTCTCTGTGGAAAAGTTGCATCTGCTTTGAGAGTTCTTTGTAGTTTAGTTAGATGAGGCGGAGTGCTGTGCTGTTGCATATAAATTAAAATGCTGATGAAGTGGAGGTTTTGGTTGGTAGGGAATATTCCAGCAGGAATATGGTGTCTTAGCTCATCTTCATTGGATAACCTTGTAAAAGGAACAACTTGGATTGGACAACTTAAGTGCTGTATATATTTTTATTACATTGGGTTCAGTTTGTTTGATCATTCTACGAATTTGTTTGTTTCACAGAGATTGATGACTGCACGATTCTGCAGCACTTCTCTAGTAAGTCTATCCCTTGCTGGATGTAAGTATGTAGAAATTCTTGAACTCACCTGTCCTTATCTCCAGCAAGTATGCTTGGATGGTTGTGGTCGCCTTGAAAGAGCATCATTTTGCCCGGTAAGGAATCTTACTGCACATCATTCTTGAGCTTTTAATAATTTATCTGAAACTGGCATTAGGAATTCAACTCTTTATGAAGTTATAGCTGTTTACATAGAAATTTACACGATAAGGGTCTTAGTTAATTAAGAATATTTGTACTAGTGTCAACCAGGACGTGGCATTGGTTATCTGAGCTTTTGTTCCTGTGGGAGTGAATAATATTATATGTGTTATATGTGGTTGAGCTGGAGATCCTTGAACATTTTGTTTTTGGTTGTGGATGATATTTGGGTGATTGTTCTGAGTATCCATTACACTGGGTGCATGGAATCTTACTCTTACGGTGGATGCATTACTTTCCTCAGGTTGGTCTTCGGTCACTCAATCTTGGTATATGCCCTAAATTGAGCATGCTTGTGATTAAAGCCCCTGAGATGGACTTACTAGAGTTGAAAGGGTGCGGGGTATTGTCTGAAGCTTCTATAGACTGCCCTCGTTTAACGTCATTAGATGCTTCATTTTGCGGGTAATAAGCATATTTCTCTCACTAATTCCAAACATCATTTTTCTCATGTTAGACAGACTTGTTCTCATCACTTTAACAATGCAGCCAGCTGAAGGATGAGTGCCTGTCTGCAACAGCAGCATCTTGCCCTCTGATTGAAACACTGATATTGATGTCCTGCTCATTGATCGGTAATGATGGGCTGCGATCCTTGTGTGGGCTCCGTCGACTGACAACACTTGACCTCTCGTACACATTTCTGATTGAGTTGCTTCCAGTCTTTAAGTCCTGTTTGCAGCTTAAGGTACTGCTCTGATGAATCTGTGGTTAGAGTTCACAATTTATGGTTTTTCTCTGAGTTAATCACATAAGCATGGTTGCCCTCTAACTATTGATGTGGTATGGAGTCTGTCCACCACATGGCATCCCATCACCAAGTTTTCCTTCTGCCCTGAAAGTACAAGAATGACCTTAGGAGCTTCAAAAAGACCTAGGTTAGAGCTTGGTAGTTCGGGTCAGATTTGATGGATTTGCTGAGCTTATGACGGTATTTTAAGAAAAAACTTGGATTATGTTGGCTAATTGGGTTCTTTTCAATTGAATGCTCTGTTTTTGCTAGAAGTATCATGGCAGTGGCAGACATGATCCTGGTGCTGATTTAAAAAAAAGGGTGGAGGAGGGTTGGCGATTCTATATGCTTCTCCATTGTTTAGGTTGCTTTTTACTTATATGTTCCTCTCCTTCTAAAGGTGTTGAGGCTGCAAGCATGCAAGTTCCTTAGTAACTCCTCTCTTGAGCCCCTCTACAAACAAGGTGCTTTGCCCATGCTCAGAGAGCTCGATCTATCATATGGCTCCATCTGTCAGTCCGCCATAGAGGAGCTTCTTGCCTGTTGCACACACCTCACTCACGTGAACTTAAACGGCTGCTTGAATATGCATGACTTGGACTGGGCCAGTCCCCGTGGCAGTCCTTCTACCATGATCCAGTGTGAGAGCTCACTCGAGCCCACAGACAAGCAGCCCGAACGGCTTTTGGAGATCCTCAATTGTGTGGGCTGCCCTAATATCAGGAAGGTCCTCATCCCTCCACCTGCCCAATGCTTCCGTCTGACATCACTGAATGTGTCCCTGTCAGTGAATCTGAAGGAAGTTGACATCTCTTGTCTCAACTTATGCTTTCTTAATTTAAGGTACATAATGACTCTGGTGTGTATTATTCATCTGACGGGCGAAAGATTTATCATCTCTATCGGATCAAAACCCGAGTTATTGCCAAATAAAATAAAACAATGAGATTACGGGAGTAAATATCCTCGCACTGGGTATTTCTATTTCTCTTGTTAGCTAATTGGTTCTGGTTTTCGCTCTTCTCTACAGCAATTGCTGCTCTCTGGAGATACTAAAGCTCAAATGCCCATGGTTGACTAGCCTTTTCCTTCTGGTACAGCTACTGTTGATCATAATCCAAAATCTTAGAATGCGACTTGTTGCTGTTCAACTTCACCTGAGTTTCTAGAGTATATACTAACTATGCTTTATAACATGTTAGATTTGTTGCTTTTCAACTTCACCAAGTTTCTAGAGTATAGACTGATAGTGCTTTAAAACAGGTAAGATTCCTGACCCCTCTTGTTTTTTAACCAGTCGTGCAACATAGACGAAGAAACACTGGTTGCTGCAATATCACAGTGCACCATTCTTGAGACTCTGGATGTACGCTGCTGCCCAAAGGTATGACACTTCCCATCTCACCATTATTAACTATCAAGCTAATATCTCACCAATATTTCTCAAATATCAAGTCAATCGATGGTAGTTGCTCTTTCTTTTGCCTTCCTAATTAATGGACCGGCAGATACTTTCTTCGAGCGTGACGAGGCTAAGGAATGAGTTCCATCTGAGGCGGATCTTCAGCAGCCACCAGCCTGTTTAAATAGATCAACTTCATGCAAGGAGTCTGTTCCCGGAAGTGCTTTGTTTGTTTGTTGCAACTATAGTCATCATGTAGGTAAAAGCTAGGCTTAGTGATGCACATCATAATCGGCCACCTGCTGTTTATGTATGAAGGGAAAAAGGGAAAAAAAAAAAAAGAGAAAGAAAGAGGAGGAAGTTGCTCTGAACCTATTTGTTGACCTGACCCTGTTTTCGGTATCGTTAATGTATAGTTGGGACTGTTCGCTGTGTGTGTTGAGACTTGCGCGCAATTTTACTAATAACTATGCTCTGGCCCTGGTGTTTGCTGTTGCATTGGTTTTCGATGTTTATGTAATCAATCTCTTAAATCTCTCTTGGAGTTTCAGCCGAGCCATGCATGCATAGTTCGAGAGGATGTCTGTTCACCGTCTGGGGTCAACATTCTCGACTTTGTTCATCTGGTCGCTCGAGCCCTCTTGAGGTTCATTTTCCAAATTCATGTAATTCCTTTGGTCTTCAGAGGCATTAACGGCTGTGCCGACCGTCCTCTGGTTGGACCTGAGGCTCCACGGTAGGAAGCTGGACGGGTTAGCTCTGAATTTTACTCTCCGTCTCGACATGCAGGTTGAGCATTCGGACGCTGTCGTAGGGCAAGTCGGTGCTTATCCTTGGGTGTTTACATCAGTTTCGTCACTGCTTTTACTTCACGTGTGCTCTGGTTTTCATTGTGTCTTGGCTCAAGACCTAACTGATCCAGTTAACTTACTGTTTTCTTCGTGATTGTAACGTGGTCGGTATCTTCGGTTGCACATGTCAAAAATAATATGGCACCAAGAAAAACAGTGAATGGGTTAGGATTTTTGGGACATCAAAAAAAAAAAAAAGTGTTGATACGAAAGTATGGGAAAAAATATTTAAAATAGAGGAAGAAGTGTGAGGAATTTTTTTTTATTTAAAAAAGTAATACGTATTTAAATTATTATAATATTTATGAAAAATTTTTATTTGATTCGGGCCGGCGAGATGGGGGTGAGCCATCACAGTCCCAAAAATACAGTTGTACTGTGCTGACACGGTTCAAAATCGCCCACTGGTCCAAATTGACGCGCTACTTAGACATCTTCTTGGGGTGGGGTGGGTTGTGCGCGAAAACTCCAGGGTTTAGGCCTCAAGATCAAGACCATAGTTTTTAAACCGGACCGGGCCGGCCGGTTCGACTGAGAACCAGCCACTCACCTGGTCCAGTTCTCACAAAAATCCAATTATTATTTAAATGAGGTCAAATTCAATTGAACCGTTCGGTTCTCACTTGAACCAATAAATCTAATTAAACCGATGAGTAAACCGATCAATTTAAAAATAAAAACATATTATAATATACTTATTTTATTTTGCTAGACTTATATTTATATTTTATGTTGAATTTGAAACTAACATTATAACTATATCAATGATTTTGATTATAAATCATAATTAAATTATAATATTATATCAATTTAATAGAATATTATATTATTAAAACATGCGGTTCAACTCATTGAACCCCCAGTCTGACCCAGGAACCCATGAACCCATACCTTGACCGGTTCCCGGTCCGGTCCGGTTTTAAAAACTATGATCAAGACACTCCCGAGCGGCCCTTGGAAAGTTCCCGATCCATCCTCCCTTCTCAAATGCCCTTCTCTCTCTCTCTATCTCTCTTAATAGGAATCACTCCACATTTAGAAGGCTAATTCAGATTCCCTAAGATCATTGTAACTCCTGCGGTGATGATATTGTCTAATTCTTTTTTAATCCGATAATTAATATTTATCCAATTTTTTATGGAACGATTGACACGATATATGATGTGACCTTGGGTAAGTATAGATTCTCCAATTCGGTGGACCGTGGGCCAAGAGCCCGGACAAATGGTACAACCGCAGCGGGGGGGGGGGGGGGGGGGGGTAGGCCCACCTCCCAAGGAAAATAAAACATTAAATATATGCCGAGATTCAAAATTTTGAATCGGAGTGGGGGAGGCAAAGGGAGGAAAACAAAAAAAAAAAGAGAGTCAAAATTATTAATTTTTTCCCCCCCTAAATCTAATTTGGGGATCGGATCTCCACACAACTTCCCACGAGCCAGAACAGTCAAAAAGGCTTCGACAATTCATCGGACGGCAGATCTCGCACGGTAACGTGCGCATCGGGGGGGGTAGCTTCTTGCGTGCCCTAGGAATACGTACATATTAACAAGCAAACCGACCATTTAAACTTGCTCTGGACTCCCACCACCCCCAGCCCTTTTCTGAAGAAACGAAACCTACACGAAGGCGTCTCACTTGGCTTGCTTTCATGTTTGACTTGAGGTTGAGGGCTACCGTAATTGAAAATCATAAATAAGTCTCTCTCTCTCTTTTTTTTAAGATTCCCTTTCTGGGCTGCAAAATCAAAATGCAGGGAGTATTATTAACCAACTAATGAAAATAGATTAAATGTAACATTACGGGTAAATTAAATTCAAAGGAGGAAAAAAGAATAATAGCGGCACAGTAAGTGCTACGTTACCTCGCCATCTCTGATGACTCAAAAACCTTCTGCGAACACCTGTTGGGGCGGGAACTTCCATTTCTCTTCATTCGGCAAAAATGCCTGTGAGCTCTCTCTTCCCATCTGTTGCTTCTAGCGCCGCTCCTCTTTGCTACTCAGTTGCTAGCAGGGTTTGGTGTTATTGCTGTCGGTGTCTGTCGGTTTCACTTTTGAGGTTTCACTTCCCCAGGAAGCAAAGATGACCCTGCGCAAGGGCTCCAAGGTCTGGGCGGAGGACCGGAGTTTGGCCTGGGTCGCCGCTGAGGTTAACGATTTTGTCGGCAAGCAAGTTCGGGTCATCACCTCCTCTGGTAAAAAGGTAACCGTGTTTTGTTGGCTTAGGCTACCCACCCTGAAGTTGAATTCTTAGAATCTCGGACATTCCATACGTTCCTGAGCTCTCCGTATCCCATGCCTAGAAGAAGGTTGTCGTGTCCTGTATCACCTACGACTTCTTGTCCTGAAACCTTAGACGTGTGACTATGCTTAACCGGGTATGCTGCTTTGCCGTGTTTTTCAAATCAGCTGCTCTCTGGGGAGTCCTCTGAACTGCGGCGGTAACAGTTCTGATGGGTGTTGGAATACATTCAACAGTTGGATTATGAACAGCTGAAAAGTCTCAATTTTATGCTCCCGTGCTCATCTGCCATCTTGGGCATCGATATGACTGCCAGAAGAGGGATTTGACTTGCCTGCTTTTCAAAAACGAATTACTGGAATTGTTTTTCTTTGTAGGAGGATGAAATGGAATGCCAGATTAGCTTTAAATTTTAAATTTTATTGTCCACAGTCAAACAACATCCATGGACCATCTTTGGTATGTGATCATTGAATGTGGGAGTGAAAAGGCTACATGAAGTAACTAAACAAATGCATGCTTGAAAATTGTTGTATGGCACCGGATTAGTGAATTCAAGGTGGGGCTGATTGATTCAGTTTACGGATGACAGTGCTGAGAGAAGTTTATATTTTGTCATTTGATTTGCTACTTATTTCTAAGCATTTTATGCCGGTTTCTCAGGTCCTCATCTTACCCGAGAAGCTACATCTGCGTGATGCCGATGAAGATGATCATGGAGGGGTGGACGACATGACTAAGTTGACCTACTTGAATGAGCCTGAAGTTCTTCACAATCTTGAGAGAAGATACATCCTCAATGAAATTTATGTAAGCGATTGGTCATCTCATACACGTATTACATTGTTTTAGTTGCTTTCGGGTTAATTTGGGCAGTTATCCAATGGCCTTGACGTGGGATTGATTTCTTCTTTCTTTTACTCATTACATTGATGAATGAAAATCACAGTAATTATAGATTGTAAGACTAATGGTTATGATTATGAGGATGGCATTCAAAGTTGATTTGGATCATTTTGGCAGATAATGCGTCTTTGCAGTTAAATAATGAAATTGTGCAGTGATTTTTTTTCCCTGCAGAGTTGTGCTTATGTTTATTTCAATGTTGTATGCTGGTAATGGCACTGCAGTTCTTTCATTTAAGTTGCCTTCTATGAACAAGCTTACATGTATATTTCAGTTTTTCCAGCTGGTTCAACTTGGTAAATCTCAATATGAGCATTGATATCCTTACTTCATTCGAGGAAGTGGGAACATAATCCATATATTGTGCCAGTTTTTGTCTTTGTATGATGTTTGAGGCAAAATTAAGAGCATGTCTCTCTTTTCCATTTTGTCCAGACATATACAGGGAGCATCTTGATTGCTGTCAATCCATTCACAAAGCTTCCTCACCTTTACAATATCCACATGATGGAACAATATAAGGGAGCTCCATTTGGTGAACTAAGTCCTCACGTCTTTGCGGTAGCTGATGCATCATACAGGTAGGTACTCACTCAGGTCTTCATCAGATTAAAAATGTTTATATTTTTTCTATGTCATTGTCACTAAGTGTCTTGGTTAGCGGCTTTGTTTGTTCTTCTACAGAGCTATGGTGAATGAGGGTAAGAGCCAGTCTATTCTTGTTAGTGGAGAAAGTGGGGCTGGGAAAACTGAGACAACAAAGCTGATCATGCAGTATCTTGCTTATGTTGGAGGCCATCTAATGGGAGATGACCGAACAGTTGAGCAGCAAGTACTTGAAGTAAGAATTCGATGTCTCAACTTGGCTAGCCATTTTCATACTTTAGCTAATTGCAGTGAGATCCATGGAGTCTTAATTTAGTGAATCCTATATTGGGTTTCATCTGATTGTCAAACCATTGTTTCTGTACGATGAAATAATGTTTCACTATTATCAAAGATCTGTTGTTTCTCCTGGTCATCTGACCATAAAATGCTGAGAGGAACCATTCAATTAATTTCCTTCTCCGTTTACCCTGATGATTAATGCACCGGCCACATAACCATCTAGGTTCTTATCTTAGTATTAAAATCTTATGTTGTTGTTATTTCCAATTTATGATGAATGCATTGCTCATGTGACTATTTCTCTTGACCCAGTCAAATCCACTATTGGAGGCATTTGGCAATGCAAAGACTGTCAGAAATGATAACTCAAGGTGGTACTTTTCTTATTTCCATTTGTTGGCTGATCTAGTGTTCCTTTCTCCTTCGTTCATCTTAACTTCATTATCGGCTTCAATCTTATAGAGAGAGAGATATGTGCACAAGCTATTTAGGTACTTTATCCAGAGCATTCAATCTGATTATCTAGTGAATGAACAGGAGTAAGTAGAAGTCTGCCAACATAAGAAACTGCTTTTGAAAACTGACATTAATGAGAGATCATTTGAGTTTATATATACTAAACTTTCCTTTTCCAGAAAGTCTACACACGGAAAATCTGGAGATTGTTACATTATGGAAGACCAAAATTAGGTGGAGAATCTTTTATTCTAGAGGATGAGAAACTGTATTATCGTAGACAATAACTAATGACCATTGGATGTGAACTCTGTCGGTTAGACTTAATATTTTGAATGAAAATCTTGACTAGCAGTCATCAAAGCAGGTCATGTATGAGTTTTAGGTCATCAAAGTTTTTGGAAGTTACCATTGCTTAGTTTAGTATGTCTTATTTGATGCAGTCGTTTCGGGAAGTTTGTCGAGATTCATTTTGACGCAAATGGTAGAATATCTGGTGCTGCAATTAGGACTTACCTTTTAGAACGATCTCGTGTCGTTCAGATAACTGATCCCGAGCGGAACTATCACTGCTTTTATCAGTTGTGTGCATCTGGTGAGGTACACATACTCTCTTGCTCTTCTCTTTCAATAGACTTTTATAAAGATGTATCCACAATCATTTAAACTCTTCTTTTTCCGAGCTTGAATCTAATATTACATGTATGGCATTTGTATTTTAATGTTATGAAACTTCTTGTGTTCTTAATATATGTTTCATCACGACAATTTGATCGTATAATTTCTTGCATTTTGGGATGCCATCAAGAGCAGGATGCTGAAAAATATAAGCTAGGACATCCGAGCCTCTTTCACTACTTAAATCAAAGTAAGACTTATGAATTAGATGGAGTCAGCAATTCTGAAGAGTATCTGAAAACAAGGAGAGCGATGGATATCGTGGGCATCAGTTCTGAAGATCAGGTTAAGAGAATTATCTATTTTATTTAGACACTCTTTCTGTTTTTCTGTGGTAGTATATCATATAATATACATTCCATTAGGAAGCTATATTTAGAACACTAGCGGCCATACTGCATCTTGGGAATACAGAATTTTCCCCAGGCAAAGAGTATGACTCCTCGGTGATTAAGGATCAGAGGTCAAGCTTCCATTTGCAAATGGCTGCTGATCTATTCATGTAAGTGATTTCATGGCATCTAATTAGTGCTTGTCTAATTTGTTTTTCCATCTCCAAGCTTGGAAATTGTGTTCATTGCAGATCCTATGATTGTTCTAAACCTTGTGCACATGAACCGATGAAATGAGCTTTTGTTGGCTTATCTGGTTTTGAGCTTTGAGCATTGATGAGTGGTAAATTTTATGCTGGATTTTTCTTCAGGTGTGATGTGAACTTGTTGTTAGCAAGTCTCTGCACTCGTACCATTCAAACTCATGAAGGGAATATAGTGAAAGCTCTTGATTGTGATGCTGCTGTTGCTAGTCGAGATGCACTTGCTAAAACTCTCTATGCCCGATTGTTTGATTGGTATGTTGTGATATACTATCCCACATCGACCAAATGAAGAGAAAGTTACGGGCTTATAAGAAGATTGTGTACTGCCCCCTGTGAGCTTAGGCTTTTGGGTGGAAACACAATGAATTCAATAATATAATACCGAGATTAAATTTTTATGATATTATTTTATTGGTTTCAGTTAATTTTTATGTTTATTTTTACTTTGTTATTTTTAATCAGGTTGGTGGATAAAATAAATGAGTCAGTTGGACAAGACCCAAATTCCTCCATGCAAATTGGAGTCCTAGATATTTATGGCTTTGAATGCTTTGATATAAACAGGTAAATTTGGCTTTATCAATCCAAATTATCCATTTCCTTTTTCTAACATGTTATAAATGATGAGTACATCTTATCTGGCATTGTGACATTGTTGTTATTGTCATGTGGACCTATATTTTTATAGGCTGGTAGTTTTTATTACTCTAGTGCTGGTCCTCTTTTCTAACACGTCATAATGGATATGCAATTTTGACTTACAGTTTTGAGCAATTTTCTATCAACTTTGCTAATGAAAAGCTTCAGCAACATTTCAATGAGGTGCATTTTCCACATGGCTATTGTGCCTTGCTGCTTTGCAGTTTTTGAAAATTATGAATAAAAGTTATGTGGAGGCATATTTAACATCTGCCATTTCTTTCAGCATGTATTCAAAATGGAGCAGGAAGAATACAGCAGGGAGGAAATCAATTGGAGCTATATTGATTTTGTGGACAATCAAGATGTCTTGGATTTGATTGAGAAGGTTATTGCTTGTTCAGAGTTCTTAGAAATGTTACATTGGGGGCTAATTCCCACACTGATCTTCTAAAGAAATTTTAAACTGCAAAGATACTTTAGGTTGATCTATATGAAAGTCATTCTTTTATCACAGGTGATCCTTGCTGTATTTATCTTATCTGGTTCCATAACATGAAGTGCTTTGCTATTATCCTGTTCTAAATCTTTAGTTGTATCCGTTGCATCTATGATTTACAAATACCCAGCAGTCTCCACTTATATAATTTGTCACATTAATTATCTGTGGTTGTGCAACTACTTGCAGAAACCAATTGGGATTATTGCTCTTTTGGATGAAGCTTGGTATGTTTTGATCTTCCAATACAATTTAAGTAATGTTGTTATATAGATATGTATGCTTCAAGTTACATTTGTCCCTTTTTTGGTTATTCAGCATGTTCCCGAGATCAACTTATCAGACTTTTTCAATCAAGTTATTTCAGCATTTCCGATCACACAATAGGTTTGAGAAGCCTAAATTTTCTGAGACGGATTTCATGATTTCCCACTATGCTGGAAAGGCGAGTTATTTGGCCATCCTCACTTGGAGTTGAGATTCTATTGCATTTTGCACTGGTCACAATTAGTTTCACTTGGCTGTGACTTCTGATCAGGTTACATACAAGACAGAGACATTTCTAGACAAAAATCGTGACTACATTGTGGTAGAGCACTGCAATTTAATGTCATCTTCTAAATGCAACTTCGTTGCTGGTCTTTTCTCTTCGATGCCTGAGGAGCCTTCTAGATCATCTTATAAATTTTCTTCAGTTTCCTGGAGATTTAAGGTGCAGCATTCCCTCTCTCTCTCTCTCTCTCCCTCTCTTGCAGATTCAACCATCTCCACCACTTGTTCCATAGTGTTCAAGATCTTGAATTTACCATGTTCCAAATTAAGTATACAACTTCCTGCTGTACTCTTGTTCTATAGTATGGCTGTTAAGTGTCCTCGGAGGGTCATTCTGAGAGAATTTCTGTTTAATATTTGTTTGCCTGCTGGATGTGGGTAATTCTGTCGATGTGCTTTGCTGGTTTGTTCCACACTTGTTTGAGGAAACAAAATTCATTTGGAAAGTGCACTTGGTGAAGAAAAAAGTTAGTGTTTTCCCTTTTTTTCTATCTACTATTTTTTATATTGGACTAGATACTTCCTTCTTACATATAGTTGCAATTTTGTTTTATTTGATAACCATTGACAAAATGCTCCAACTATTTCCTTTTTCTGATTACAGCAACAACTTCAAGATCTCATGGAAACTCTCAACTCAACTGAACCTCATTATGTTCGTTGCGTAAAGCCAAACTCTCTAAACAGGCCACAAAAGTTTGAGAAATTGAGCATATTGCATCAACTGCGGTGTGGGGTTAGTTGAACCTGTTTCTTTCCATGCTCCAACTGCATTATCAGTCTTCACAACTATTTACAACAAGAAGAAGCACTTATTAATTGTTACCTTACCAGCAAGGTTATCAGATATGAGTGTTGGTGTAGATTCAATGAGACTCCCATAAATTCTTTTCTCTTGTTCAATAGTTAATTTGTGAATTTACAAACCATGCAAGTCTGATTATCAGAATCCTGTATATACCATAACTGTAACTATATTTCAGACAATAGACCCTTAAACAAATGGCAAACTCTTGGAAACATGATGAATGAGTACCTGGGATACATGTTTGGACCCTCTATGATGGAAAACTCTCAGATTAGGTTGTCTTTTTGGGAAGCTCCTTTAATTTGAAAAGATAAGAATGATGGAAGTACAAAACAGTATGGGATTTGAAAAATGAAAAAAAGAAAGAAATGCAGGTGGGTAAATGAATTTTCTTGTGCTGCAGCCTTTTTTTCGTTTCTTGTCTTCCTGTGTTTTTTTGGGTGCTGAGCTGGGTTGCGTTTTTCAGGCCTGATCATGTTTTTTTATTATGTTTATTAGCTCAAGCATTCAAAGTTGATTCGGCCCAATTCATGGGTTCATCAAATCTGCCAGTGAATCTACTGAGTTTACCTCCTATTTTAAAATTACCTCAGATCTAGTTGCCTCTACCTTGTAGGTTCTTAAATTCGTATGAATCTCCATATTGATTTATGAATTTGATATCCATGCTTACTGATCAAATTTTCTTTGTATAATTCTTCCAACAGATTCATGTAACCTTTTCCTTCTTGATTGCCTCATCTTTCATGGATGCATTTAAGTTTCATGATTAATCAAGCAATTTTCTGCAGGGTGTTCTAGAGGCTGTTCGTATTAGCTTATCTGGTTATCCAACTCGAAGGTCTTATGCAGAGTTTGTGGATCGTTTTTGGTTGTTAGCTCCTGAGCTTATGGATGGGAGGTTTGTTTGCAGTTATTTTTCTTTTTTAGCTCAATATTGATGGATGGGAGGTTTATAGCCATACCTTTGTTGATTGCTCTTGTATTACAGTGTGAATTACTTCAGTTATATAATGGTAATAGATTATGGGCATAGGTAGTTGGTGTCATTTTCGGCCTTTAATCTTTTTGCCCCTTTGCTATCTTACGTTTAGGGCATTTGGTAAATTCTATTGTTATGTTAAATGAAGCCCTATCAATAATTGAATTTCAACTTGCATTATCTGAGGTTACTTAAAGTATCTAGCCACTTGTAGCATATTGTTTCTGTTCTGAGTGCATTTTTTCATCTTTAACCTTTTCACTTTACAGCTATGATGAAAAAGTGATAGCTGAAAAGATCTTGCAGAAGTTGAAACTTGATAACTTTCAGGTACTTTTCATTCACATCTTCTGGTGCTGCAGCATATTGTGATATGTTTCCGTCTGCATTGACGTGCATCTAGTTCTCTTATATTTTGTCTGGCTTATAAATTTCTGTGGCAGCTTGGAAAAAACAAAGTGTTTCTTAGAGCTGGCCAGATTGGGATTTTAGATTCTCGACGAGCTGAAGTCCTGGACAGTGCTGCCAAATGTATTCAGCGTCGACTTAAGACATTTATCACTTGGAGAAACTTTAGGTCAACTAGAGCAGCTGCATCTGTTCTAGAGGCTTACTGCAGAGGTATTTGCTAGTTGTTACTTGTTGATAGTAATTTGTTATACTTAATATAGTGACTGTAGTAATTATTTGTTGCTTGTGAATATTGCATTGGGCTCATCCTGGTCCTGTCTTTGTCCACATACTTTGTCAAAGTAATCGCTACAAAAATGAAATATATTTAAACCAAACATATCCTTTCAGCAGATATAATTCCAAAGAAAAAAAAAACTATTCAATTTTGCAGCAATGCATTGGCCCCTCCAGGCTATGACCTAACCGATTTAGTTTTAGCCATATAGTGATGTCTTCTTTTTCCCTGCTTAAGGATGCCTTGCACGCAAGCTATATGAAATGAAACGGAGGACAGCAGCTGCCATTGTGATGCAAAAGTATGTCCGGAGATGGCTGTTAAGGCGGGCTTATGTGGAATTGCAAATAGCTGCTGTTTTGTTGCAGTCAAATATCCGAGGTTTTGCAAGACGCCAGAAATTTTTGTACATGAGGAGACACAGAGCAGCTGCTCTTATTCAGGTAAATGTGTTGGTGATTGTGGCTATCCTGAGGGGATTTCCATCTGTCATTTCTGAGAGCTCAAAAACAAAATATGGACAATGGAAGTATATTAATGTTGGTGACAGATTTAGTCAGATTTATTCCTTTGAATGATTTAAGTAGCTGTTAGATGGGCTTAAACAATTTTAATATGAAAAGTTTCGTTTGCTATGGTAAAACCAAGTTTTCAAACTTTTCTTCTGTTAGCAAACAGAAGAGTTGTTACTCAGGCATGTTCTTAATGCTTAGGCTCGATGGAGAATGCGTAAGTACCGTCTGGCTTTTAGGAATCGTCAAGCTTCCATCATTGCAATACAGTGTCTTTGGAGGCGAAAAATTGCAAAAAAGGAGTATAGAAGGCTTAAACAGGTGAACTGTTTGCATATTTCCTGTTTCAAATGCTAGTATCTTTCCAGCCCATGGGCCCTTTTACTTGTCAAAATTTTCTTCCCATGAATTGTTGGTCACAAAGCACTTATTTTCCTTCACAGGAGGCCAATGAAGCAGGTGCCTTGCGTTTAGCTAAGAGTAAACTGGAGAAGCAGCTGGAAGATCTTACATTGCGATTGCATCTGGAGAAAAGATTAAGGGTATTGCTACAAGCATTTGCTGTCTCATATTTTGTTTTTGTTCTTTATAAGGAGCTTTCTCTGGTAGACCTCATGTTTGTCTTTACCTGAAATTTACTTTCTGACGCAGGCATCCAATGAAGAAGCTAAATCTGTAGAAATTTTGAAACTTCAAAAGTCATTGGAATCTCTGAGTCTTGAACTTGATGCTGCTAAATTGGCAACCATAAAAGAATGCAACAAGAATGAAATGCTGCAAAATCAATTAGAGTTATCTTTGAAAGAAAATTCTGCTTTCAAAAGAGAAATTGTTTCCATTGCTGAGCTGAAGAAGGAAAATGCCTACTTAAAGGTCAGTTATGTGTATCTTTTCTCTATAACTTATTTGCTTGACCGAACCTTCTTGTGCATTAGATTTTGGTTCTCTTTGGTTTATATGTGCTTTATGTTACTGCCCAAGTGGATATTTTCCCAAATATATGACTTTCATTTTTTTTTTGTTCACATTCATTTCTCTGCAGTGTTCTTTGGACACATTGGAAAGCAAGAATGCTGCCCTGGAACTAGCTCTTTCCAATGCTCAAAAGGAGACTACCGCTGCTATTGAGAAGTCAAAGGAAGTTGAAAAAATGTGCTCTCAACTAATGGAGAATGTAAAAAGGTTTTGATGATGCTGTCACTGCATTTATGTTTCATCATTCTTCTTCTACAGTAGAAGTAAATTTTCCCCTTATGAAATAATCTGGCAAGGATGCTCTGCCTGATCTTAACTACTGGTTGCTACTGGTTTATGTGTTTTTCAGTTTTTTAGTTTTTCACTTGTTGCCTACTGCTTTCTACATAATTGTAGCCTTGAGACAAAGCTAGCTAATTTGGAGGATGAGAACCTTGTATTGCGGCAGAAAGCATTAAATGGGACTCCAAGAAGCAGTCGAGTTGGTTTGTTAAAATCTAGTTCAGATGTGAGTTCTTATGGTATCGGACATGATTCTTACACACAATTCTTTTTGCCTCTTCTGAAAGTGCATCTTCTGTAAAGGGAAGGCCTATAGAGCCATATGCTCTGGTGACCTTAGCTAGATTTATGTGCTTTGCTTTAATATGATTTCCTCAGTAAAAATCTGCGTTGCCTTCTCATGTGATGCAGAAATCCGCTGTACTTGGCCGGCAACGAAGTGAGAGGAAAGCTGCATATGTAAGATATTTCCCTTGTAACATCTTTAAAAAATTTTCCATTGTAAAACATTTTCCCTGTAAAGATTCTTCTCATTTTCTCAATATCATACTTTTTTGCAGGAGTCGCCTACTCCTTCAAAACTTATTGTTCCCTTTTCACATGGCCTGTCAGAGTCACGAAGACCAAAGTTGACTGCGGAAAGACATCAGGTTTCCCTGTTTGAATTTTAATCTCAATGTGAAAAATGATGATCTGTTTATTGTTATTGTGAATGATGCTTACAAGCAATCATTGGACCTTAACTAATGTTACAATGTAGTATGATTCTTTTTTTTTTAATTAATTGTTTAGTTTGAGTTCATGAGGTTAACTTATCTACAGGAGAACTATGAATTCCTTTCGAGGTGTATCAAAGAACACCTAGGGTTCAAGGGCGGTAGGCCACTAGCTGCTTGCGTCATATACAACTGCCTTCTTCATTGGCATGCCTTTGAATCCGAGAGGACAGCTATTTTTGACTACGTTATTGAGGGAATTAACGAGATGTTAAAGGTAAACAATAACACTATGCTGAATCTATCGGGTTGCCTTTATCTGTCTTTGTTTTGCAAAAAAGCAGGCTTTTCACTTAGTCTTTTCTGCCAGGTCGGGGATGAAAATGTTACCTTGCCTTACTGGCTATCAAATGCGTCAGCTCTACTCTGCCTCTTGCAGAGGAATTTACGGTCTAATGGATTCTTCAATGCATCTTCTGAACGCACTCTGCTGGCTTCTGGGTTGTCAGAGAGAGTTGTGCATGTGAGTAAAAATGTGCTTTCATTTTTTTTTATTTGTTGTAAAAGCATCCTTTATTCCGCCCTTTCATCTTGTAATTCAGGAAATAGGTAAAAGGTCTTACAAAGTTTTTTTATATCATGGTAATTATTTATTCCGATCTTCTACGAGAAAAATGATTGAATGATGCAACAACTAGATACAATTTAAAAGTTATTCCTACGTACTGCGCTACTTGATTTTCAGGGCATAAAATCTCCATTCAAGCATGGTGGGTTTGGCAGTGGCTTGTCACATATGGAAGCAAGATATCCGGCCATACTTTTTAAGCAGCAGTTAACTGCTTGTGTTGAGAAGATTTTTGGCTTGATTCGTGACAATTTGAAGAAACAATTGTCACCACTTCTGAATTCTTGCATTCAGGTGATTAACCTGGGCAGTTAGGTTTTGAAGTGTTGCAGTTCATTTTCTTCTCTGTTATTGCAGACGTGTATTATACAAGTGTATATTCTGTTGGTTTTCTCCATGGTATATTGTAAAAATTTTGGATTAAACGTTTATCAAAATGAGGAAGGGTTGCCTAGAAATAGTAATTATGTTTTCTACGGAGAAAATGTTATTTGTGCTGTTGTGTTAAATATAAGATCATTTGATTCTATGGATTATTTGCTTTTCACTTAAAGTGAATTTCTTTCTATAAGAATTAAAAACTAATTACTATCTGTGCTTTCTTAACTTTTTCATAATCGGATTGTAGAATTATATGCATTTCCATTAACAGTCTATTTATCTTTGTCTGAAGTCATTTTATTTTCTTGAGGACGTGAAGGATTCATAACTATCTTTTTATTGCAATAACCTTCAAGGCACCAAAAGCCCGGCATGCTGGTAAATTATCAAGATCTCCTGGCAGTGCTCCACAGCAAATGCTTGGTACCCAGTGGGACAGCATTGTTAGATTTTTGGATTTGCTTATGAGCCATCTCCGTGGTTATCATGTATGTGTGATGGATTTCTTCTTAGTCTTTGTGTTTAGACCTTTAGAAAAACAATTATTTTACTTTGATGTCTTAACTGAAATTGGGCATTCAGGTTCCCTCTTTTTTCATCCGTAAGCTGGTTACCCAGGTCTTTTCTTTCATCAACATACAGCTTTTCAACAGGTGTGGTTATGAAATTCTGTCCTTTGAATGACGATAAGAGTTTTCATTTTCATTAATTTTCCAATTCTTAGCAAAAAATTCATCTCTCCAGTCTTCTCCTGCGACGTGAATGTTGCACATTTTCAAATGGCGAGTATGTGAAGTCTGGTATAGCAGAACTAGAGAAATGGATAGTCAATGCAAAAGATGAGGTAGGTGCAGTTTCTTTATGTTCTTCTAGTCTCTTGTGGCTGTGGAAATTCTTCATTTGGAGTCTGAGTGCCAAGTATCAAACTTTAGTATGCAGGGACCTCTTGGCATGAACTCAACTATATCAGACAAGCTGTTGGTTTTCTGGTGAGAAATATTGTCGTCATTTTGATTCTTCTGCTTGTTCCAAACCATATTAATCATTTTGGTTCTTCGGTCACTATTTTGATGTGTTGTGCATTGTGTATAGGTGATACATCAGAAGAGGAAAAAGTCACTAGAAGAAATCAAGCAGGATCTTTGTCCAGTATGATCTTTTTCAGCTCCTTGTGTGAAAGTATTTTCCTGCCATCTAGGAGCATTATTTTTCATGTTCAATCTCAAATTTCTCCTAAACAGGCATTGACTGTGAGACAAATATATCGAATCAGTACGATGTATTTTGACGATAAATATGGCACACAGAGCGTGTCAAATGAGGCAAGTTAACAGTTTCTGCTTCTGATACTTTGTTCTCTGTCACTTAGTGGACGAGGATCTGAAATGATGTGTTTGCTTTCTAGGTGGTCGCTCAAATGAGAGAGCTGGTAGACAAGGACAATCAGAATCTGCCTTCGAATTCATTCTTATTGGATGATGATCTAAGGTAAACGTGAACCATGTGCAGATGTACTGTCCTCGATTGAAGTTTCTCAACCTTTTCCACGTCTTACAGAGAATCGACCCTTTTTGTTTCTCTCTGCAGCATACCATTCTCAATGGAAGACATAGACATGGCACTTCCTCCGATTGACCCGTCTGATATTGAGCTGCCCCCTTTTCTATCTGACCATCCTTGTGCACAGTTTCTGCTTCAGGATCATCAGAATTGAAAAAACTGAGCTTCCTTGGCTACAGATCCTATAGCTGGGTGTAGAATATTGAGCTTTCTCGGCTTGCAAAGGAACTCATTTCCGTTGTTGAAAGTTCTCATTCTCGTCGATCCAATCCACTGACACTGCAGGGACAGACCGGTCGGCATAGCAAAACTCTTGCCTAGAACGTATCCCTCCATTGTTGGGCAGATGAAAAATGTCACTTGTAAGGTGGGAAGGAGGTATTGATTGGGCAACAATCTGTTGTGATCGATCGGACAAAGCCCACTTGAGCTTTCGTTAATGCATGTTCTCTCAACTGCTTACTTACACGTAGGAACTCTCTTAGGGTCGGTCATTTGTTGTCTGGTCCTGGTCTCTTGTATCGTATGTTTGCATCTTGCTCGGTTGCCAAATTGGGGAGTGGAAAGGAGAAAAGGGTAATTTACACAATTGTTGCAGTGGGTTGGCGGGTCCGGCTGCGCTATTTAATTATAGTGTGGGGGGTGTACAATTTAGTGTAATTTGAGATGAATTTATACAGATCTAGGAGCCTATGGATGGCCATCATTGAAAGTACATCGTGGTCCATAGAATCAGTTTAAATTCCGATTTTTAAGTGGGTGCCATCATGTAATGTGCTCTCTTTTTTGTTATCAATTGTTTGGCACACAAAATTTTATAATGAGTGCAATAATCCCTTAAATTTAAAATCTTATTTTAAAAAGGGAGGATTATTAAAATTATTTAAATTAATACATAGTGGTAATAAATAGTGTCATGTTTTATTGGTAGTTTTAAAAATTGAAAAGTACTAGTTGATTTGATTGGTTAAATGAAGAATTG
>CXYZ01009678.1:1281978-1303108 GCA_900006705.1 Sonneratia caseolaris | reverse complement strand
TTATATTAATAATTTTTATTATAAATCATATTCAAATTATAATATTATCTAAATTTATTAATAATATTATATTATTAATATTAATCATTAAATAGACGGTTTAATTTGGCTGGGATGTGTGATTTCATACTTACCTAAATTCTTAATTTAGTTTAGTTTCAAAAATTATGGTTTCATCAAGTGGAATGATAAACATTTTCATCTTCAAATTTTCTTTCTAATCTTGATATTATCCATATTTAGGGTTAGATGCGGTGTTAAGGAAATGGAAAGAAAAAAAATTGGAATAAAATTTAATATTTTGTCGTAAAGTTGGGACGAGACTAGCTGATTTTAAAGGTTTAATGAGCGTTTGTTTGATAAAATATTTAGATCTGAAACATTTCCCTAAATAACTTGTTCACCTGTAGCAATTTTTCCACGTGCCGTTTTACTATTGGCGGGCAAACGCAAGAGGTATTTTTCCACCTGTAGCGACCGACAGGCCCGACAGCATAGCCGCACAGAGCCCACCAAAAGTTGGAATTTCCTTCCCGCCATAGCAATCCCCACGGCTGAATTCGAACAAAGTCTCACAAAATGCCCGCCGCGACCGGGGGAGGTGGCGCCACCGGCGTCGGGTCCCAGCCCCGCCGACTCACTCCGTTCAACGATGAGGATGATGACGACTTTCAGAACCCCTGCACTCTCAGCTCGCGGAGCCAGCTCCTCAAGTCCATTGACCAGGTGAGCTCACGGAAGCCACTCAGACCCGCCAACGGCTGCCAGAGCGCACCCAGGAAGAGACCGAGGCCGTATCCAATTGCCCATGGGAAGGAGAATACTGGCTCCGGCAAGTCTGCTAGTCGGACAGCCGCTAATCTTTACTCTCTCGGCAGCGGCTGCGATTCGAACTGTCTCGATTCAATAGATATTTTAGGTTTGGACTCGATAGATGCTATCAACGATTTTCCTGATTTGGTCCATGAAGAGAATTCGAAATCCGAGTGTATGATAATTTGCGAGGAAAGGGATTCAGAACGAGGACCCAATTCGAATGGAAATGACTCGGGAGGAAGTTTGAGTTTGGACTTGAATGTTTCAGGCAATAATTCCTCTGTGACACAATTTAATGAGACGGAGGTTTTTGATGCAGAAATTGAAGGGTCTTATATGTGCAATCAGATTGAGTCTAGGTCAATCGTGAGGAGGCTAGGTTATGGAAATGAGACATGCTCGAATTCCAGACGAAATACCAGCATTTTGTCTGATTTAAGCACGGGGCATCACCTAGATGACGAATTGCTCAGTGTCTGCAGCTTGGATATGATAAAATCGAGCATGGAGTGCTCGGATTTGATCAAAGATGGAGATGTGGAAGACAGCCGTGGGAAAAGTAGTGGTAAGAAGGTTTTGCATTTGGAAGGAAATGGCACTTATTTAGTTAATTCAATCGAGTCTAGGTTAGTGGCGGGTGGGAAAATAGGATGTGATGAAAAGGGTTTTACTGTGGGTGGGGACTCATTAGAGGAATTTGAGGGTGGTGTCAAGTTTGATGTGTTGCTTAAGCTTTGCACGGATGGAGACTATGAAGATGCAGGTGCGGTTTACTGCCCTTTATGTGGGGTTGACATTTCAGACTTGAGTGAAGAATCGCGGCAAGTTCACACCAATGAGTGTCTTGACCAGGAGGAAGACCAATTTGAGGAAGTAAGTCTGCAGATCATCTTCCTTTTATCAGGGTTACTTGTTTTGGGGTTCTCTTCAATGGATTAAACTTCTCAGGAAATGAACAAATTTGCTGCAAATGAAGACAATATCTCATTTCTTTCTAGGACTCTAATTCAGATGATTTACATTGTAATTCACTTGCTTTCATAAGTCATAATCTGTAAATTCAGGTTGGGGTAGTCGTTATTTGGATTTGCTAATAAACCAAGGGAATGCTTCCATGCAGGTTTTTGCTCCCTACCAGAAGAATGAAACTACAGGTTACCCACAGGTAGTAAATGATGGTACTGTTCCACTGCATCTAGGGCAGGTTGTTGATGTCAATCCTGTTATGGGATGGTTACGCAGTCTGGGGCTAGAGAGATATGAAGAACCTTTCATGAGGGAAGAGATTGACTGGAACAGCTTACAGTGGTTGACTGAAGAGGTATGATCTTCTGTTATTCCATGATAAACTTAAAAGGCACAACCAGTGTCTTACTGATGAGGGGCAAAAAAAAGGACTTGTTCTAAATGAGAAAAAAGACAGGATAATGTGGACTATGTCTAAATCTTCAGGTAATACCTATTCTGTTTTTCTTGCTGATCAAATTTCACCTAATTTGACGGTCAACAATTCTCTCTGCAGGATCTTTGCAACATAGGTATCAGTGCTCTCGGTCCCAGGAAGAAGATCATGCATGCTCTTAACCAACTCAAGAAAGGAGATGCTAGAGAAGCCGAGGATAATATTATTGAACCTGGAAAGAAGATTCATGCTGGAGATAAAGAAAAAAACTGCGGCTCTGAGCTGATTGTTGCTGATAATTCTAAATCAGCTGCTAACAAGTTGATTACAGATTACTTTTCGGGTCCTATCTCTGAAAAGAAGTCTAGAAAAAGTTCAGTTGTATCAGAAAAAGTAAAAGAAAGGAGTGGTTCCAAAAGCAAGTGTCATAAGCAGAGAAATTATGCTTGTAAGGGTAAATGCAGTGAGGTTCCGGTGTGGTGCTGCATTCCAGGAACACCATTTCGAGTGGTAAGGTTTACTGATTATCATTATCATTTCTTTATGTGGACTGTAGTACAGATGCAGTCCATGTCTCAAGTTAATATAACATTGCAGGATGCTTTTCGTCACCTTAGAAGAGATTGTTCTCACTGGTTTCTCACGCACTTTCATATGGACCGTGAGTTTCATAATGCCCCTTTGCCCTACGTTCTCCTATTTATAAAATCTCCTTGAACTTTCTCTGTATTAGTTACTCTGTTTACTTGTAATACATTCTGTTGTTAACACAGATTATCAAGGTCTAACTAGGTCCTTCTGTCATGGAAAAATCTATTGCTCTGAGATCACTGCCAAGCTTGTGAATTTGAAGATTGGTATCCCTTGGGACAAATTGCAAATCCTACCTCTTAATGAGAAGATCAACATTGCCGGTATAGATGTGACTTTCTTTGATGCAAACCACTGTCCAGGTTCCATTGTAATACTCTTTGAACCACCTAATGGTGAGGTACTACCAAATTTGGATCATAAGGTTTGTATAAACAAAAAACTGCTGCTACCAAATCAGTATATTTACAAGCAATACACCTCATGCATGCAGATAGTTTTGCACACTGGAGATTTTCGCTTCTCTGATGAAATGGCTGCAAATCCTCTTCTGCAAGCATCTACTGTTCACACCCTAATCCTCGACACGACATACTGTCAAGCTCAGGTGAGGTTATGAAATATTCATATGAAAATTGAGAGAAATATCTCCCAACCCGTAACAGCAATTCTTTTGTTATTTATAATTTTTCATTATTTTCCTGTGTTACAAAAGATACCTTACACATGCAATTTCGTACATAAAATGTCGCATATTCTGAAACATGGAAATCGTACTCTAATTGCTATGCCTTAATCTTAGTACGACTTCCCAAAGCAAGAGGCAGTGGTACAGTTTGTCATTGAGGCCATCCAAGCTGAAGCCTTCAACCCAAAAACTCTTTTTCTCATCGGTAGCTACACAGTTGGTAAAAATCCATAGCTCTCCCTTTCTTTCTTTTTTTCTTTTTGTTTTTTAAAAAAAAATAATTATAGCCCTCGCTTTCTCTCTGCCTTATTCTTTCTATCTCTATTTTTTGCTTCGTTTACAGATTGTTTCTTTCATCGCTTCCTCTACCTTATATTTAAGCAGGAAAAGAGAGGCTTTTTATGGAGGTTGCCCGTGTACTACGTAAGAAAGTCTATGTTGGAGCTGCAAAGCTGCAAATCTTAAAATGCTTAGGGTATGCCGAGGAAGACATGCAGTGGCTTACACTGAACGAACAGGAGAGCCATATTCATGTTGTGCCCATGTGGACGCTTGCGAGCTTCAAGAGACTGAAGCAAATTTCTAACCAATATCAGGTGAGGGAGTCAGAGCTTTTGAACCTTGAAGAATCAGTCAGAAATATTTATTGTTCTCTTACTGCGATGAATGTTTTGTTAACATGATCGAAGAATCTGTATTGATTAGGGACGGTTCTGCCTCATAGTTGCCTTCTCTCCAACCGGATGGACTTTCGGCAAAGGAAAGAAGAAGGGCACAGGTAGAAGATGGCAGCAGGGTACCCTCATAAGGTAGTTTGCCTTCTGTCTTGTATTCTTCTCATGGTTCCATAATATTTGGTTCTGGAGCTCTCTAGTTTCTATAGAGCTTCAAATTTCCCACCTAAGTTCATCTGCAAAACAAGGAAAACAGATTTTGGAATTCTTCCAAGATCTGTTTGAATTTTCTGCTTTCCAAAGCAAGTTCTTGCTACTTTCAAGAGCTTAGAAAAGTAGAGGACACCAAATCCTCTGGAACCAAACATAAGTAATGACTCTTGTTACCGTAGCCTTAACCTCTCTCATTCTCAGGTACGAGGTGCCGTACAGTGAGCACTGCAGCTTCTCTGAACTGAGGGAGTTCGTGAAGTACATATCACCGGTGAAGATAATCCCGAGCGTCAATAATGACGGACCTGATTCAGCCAATGCCATGATCTCCCTCCTCTCATCCTAACCGGGACTACCTGTGGATGACGTTCTTAGTGTCCATCCTCCTGATGCCCGTACGAAGAAGCTGTGCAGTTTGGCCACAATGTTTTGAACTGTCTCTGTGTCATCGGAGGCGTTTCAAAGGATTATTTGTTGTGTTTATCGAACAACCCGATACAGTCTAGGTAATGTAATTGTTCGGCAAGGGAGGCAGAGTTCAGCTGTCTTATTGTCATGCGATGAACTATATACTCATCCAACTCTAACAATCTGTCTGAGCCTGCTAGTTTGGGAACTTGGTGTTATTTTAACTCTCTATTTGTGCTCTGTGTGGCATTGTGACGGTGGTACCATTGCAGTCTCATGCTATGACCAGAAATGCGTCCTTGGTGGCCTCTAGCTACAACGGAGAAAATCGCAGCTGCATATTCAAACAGTAGTATGGAGAGAACACGACCGAACAGGTAGCTCGCAGGACTAGGAATTGTTTCAGATTTTTCCAAAGATTTAGATTATGAAAAAAAAATAGTTTAAACACCTTTTATTGGTTGAGTTTCATAAATTCTGACCTTACCTACGTAAAAAAAAAAAAGAGGAAAAAGAAAATACGTGGGAGCGATGCATTTATCATGCAATATCACCAATCAAGTCAATCAAGCTGCGGGAGAGCCTCCTAGCTAGTTGCGAGTATAAACTAAAAACGCGTACTCGCGTGGATACCCCTGCCTCTGCCTAGGGGACCAGGGGTGGGGCCCAGAGTGATTTTTCTGACACAGGTGAAGTAATAAAAAAAAGAGGCCGTTGACCGTTGACTACCTAGTCCCAGTCAAATCTTTACTTTTGACCACGTGTTGCGGTTGTGCCTAAGTGGTAATTAACATGGATATCATCGGCATTGTCAAGAAAATCCAGCGTTGCATTAGAGAGATTTAGAGGGAATAAAAAATTCTTATTAGAGCAACTTGGATATCGCATCTTATTAATATAAATAACATCAACATATACACAAATACAATCCCTTATATAACGAGTATAGAATTCAGCATGGTATTTACATAGCTATATGATATAAAAGCACTTGACTTAGTGAACTTGAGTCACGCATACACATTGGTTCGGTCAACTGACCTTGTCATGGTATCTTACCATAAATCCCAAAAATCAGCAGAACAGAAAAGAATGCAAAGTCAACATAATGTTCATGCAGAAGTGTGCGCGCGCGTGTTGGTCAATAAGTAATCCAAAAGAATTCATTTGCACTGTCAAAGAAGAGCTTCGTCTTAAAGAAGGCCCACCAATGGCTTGTTAAATGTCCGACTCTTCGACCTTAACGCGTCAATGATTGAATGGAGATTAGTGAAAATCACTGCCATTATATCTGTTTCTTGATTTGGAGGCTAATACGTGGGCGATAGCGCCGCTGATTGAGCAGGGGAAGGTGGACGGGACGAGGAGGAAGCTCGGAAGCTTTTGGATGTGCGTGCTCTGCACTTGCTGCAGAGGAGCAAAGAGACCTGTGCTTGCAGAGTCTCCTTTGCTGCTATACCATCAACTATAGCATCCCCAACTGACTTCAAGTTCTATCCTTTCACACCACAGACCTGCTTCAGATGCCATCTCCGAGATCCGATAATTGCCCATCGATCACTGCTTCTCTTCTTGAAAAGATTCCAAGGATTTTCGGAAGTGTGAAGTCGGAAGAATATTTTGCCTATCACTAGTGAATTGCTACCTCTAGGGAATGCTCTTGACAATCACAAAGGAGTAAACTTTTCTTTTTTCCTTCAAGAAAACATATTGAGGGCATGGAGTTTTTGCAGGCGTGAGGCTTCCGGCTTCCTTTCTTTCTTTCTTTCACAGAGGTACGCTGTGTGCACCGAAGAAGATGAAGAGGAAAATGGGGGGCATGGTGCTGCACACGCACGTGAGCCGCATGTGTGTCTGTTCTTCCACATCAGCTAAGGGATTGTCCACGATGGAGAGAAAAAAAAAAAAAAGAGAGTGACACGTGCCATGCCACACAAGCATTTCATAACACCTTTAAATGTGAGGTTAACAGGATGTATCAACAATGACAATTTTAAAAGATTCCGTAGCAATTAGGCAAAAATTTTCCTTTTGTACTATCAGTGTAATTTGACGTGGTAAATTCCAGCAAACAAATAAACCAACATTAATAATTTGAACAAACAACTAATTAAAGTAATTTTTATTGGCGATTCCCACAATATCATTATAAAATAGAACCATTGAGATCTTCTCCTTATCCTTATGACATATTCTTTTTTCTTGAATTTGGAAAACAATGATAGAGAAAACCTTTATCTCTCACCCAGAATACTTGGAATTTTTAGGTGTCCCATCTAGAAGAAGGTTGGGAAGTGAAACTCTCGACAGTTTGGGGAGTGAAAGTTGAGGGTACATATAGTTTAGGGGGGGAGGCGGAAACGATATTACTTTTGCGAGAGTTGACCCGATGGATGAGTGCGGTGCTATCCACGTCTTTTGTCGTTTTCTGGGAAGTTGACGGTTAGACGCGCTTCCTGTGCGCGCGGGTGAAGATCACCGTCCGCAGATAAGAATAGATCCGGCTCGGACGGTCGGACGGGTGGCCGGAGGTCTACAGACGATCCGTGCAGCTGAAGAACGCATGTGCGTATATTAAATATTATGAAAATTTCACCATTAACATATTTCGATTAAATTTCAGCTACTGAAATCTTTGAATTACCACGCACCACTGAAATCTCAAAATTAGATTTCAACAATTAAAATGAAAAAAATAGTTTATCTCATTTTAAAATTGTTATAATGTTAAGTGTATATGTCATCTGCAGTTAAATATGTGTAAATCACAATTAATTAACACTAATGTATCGTGCTATACTAACAACTTGGGGACACGCAAAATTTTGGCACGTTAACTGCGTTTGACGGAGAGAATTTAACATTGTAGCAATAATTGTGAATTTTTAAGGCCGAATGAAGTATTTTTAAAATTTTAGAACTGCCTTATAGAATATAACAAATTTTTAGAATTTGTAGGGTAATTATCTTCATTAAAATGTATTGTCATATAGATATCTCCAAACCAGATGTATTTCCAGGTATAATATTGAAGTTAAAACACCAATCATGTAATATATGAAACGTGTATTGAAATGAGGCTTTACTGCATGTGATGATCACAATTCTGATCGATGACTGGAATGTAAGAAATGGAGACATATATGAGCTCACGAATATCCCTGAAAACTATATTGGCAATTTCTCGATACACCTTTTCTTGCGCAACCTACTGACTTAAAACTTTTGACGGCCATTTTGGGTGAACTTCGCCCCGGTTCAGCTTTACTTGCAAGTCCTTCCGTCGTGCCAGATGTTCCTGTGAAGATCCGACCTACTGGTCGAAGATTCTCGTGTGGTCGTAGCCGGCTGGAAAGGACGGAGGAGACGTGATCTGGCCGTCACACAAGTTCCCCACAATTACAAAAGTTGGAAGAAACCCACGAAAGAGGGAGGCTAGCTGTTGTTGTTCTAACCTTGATGATCTTGCTTAATTAGCGAATTACAGGCTTAATTTACTCCAGCAGGTTAATAATGGTCACGTGCTCAGGAGAACCGCTTCTGCCATCCATTGTGAGGTACCGACTGTTGCATCCGTGGAGACGGTGCTCGACGGCCCACTACGTGTTCTTAGGATGGCTAGATAGGACTGAGGCCACCCAAGGCGGCAATGTCACGCGCCAACTTGAGAGAGTGGACAGCGCACATTTTTTTGGAGGAAACATCCACTGAGCTGCGGTCCACCAGAAGACCTCCGACTCGGTGGGCCACGGGCTGGTTATGATAAAAATCCACCCCGTGCAAATCTCCGCGTGCGCATACTATTTTCACTAATTTTTTGGGGGCATGTTTTAATTGGATCTAAGGGATTGAAGTTCGAGACTGATGGGAGACCTAACCACATGCTCATATTCATATTTCCCCGTCAACAACGTGCTCCCATACCTATAATCTTGTGTCATACAACGTCATCACATCATCGACACTACGGAGAGCCATGGTTTCAGTTACGGATCGTGAACGTCTATCAAACCGGACAAAACTCAACGGAGGAGTAGTAAGACTGATCAATGAGATCAAACATTTTACTTTATATATGTATATATGAAGAAAGGAATTAAATTAAGTTAAATTTATATAATATTTCATGTATTTTACTGAGTGGATCAAGTCGCGAGCCGCCATGCTGCCTGAAATCCATCCCCGGTCGCGTCAACTTGAGACCGTCCCACTGATCACCTGCGGAAATGAACACGCATGGGACGAGGTGGAAGATTGAGACGACACAGCATATCATCAACTATTTATACAACTTGCCGCCAACTTCAGCCACACAGGAGTCTTGCAATTGGCCCGCGCCAGTCACCAGTCCCTAGCTCTCACGATCAGCTAAAGTCGCTCGAGCAAATTGCAGCAACACTTTTAACACCGAACGGTCCTCTTCTCGGAGCCACATTTTTATTCTCGAGCGGAATGAATCAGGCGGGGACTGGACAATCATGCTCGGGGATGCCATCGGACCCCGGAGAATCATCCACTCCGCCAGCTTTTGCCTCCTCCTCGCCTCCTCCACCCTCCCCGAAGTATAAGGGCGTGAGAAAGCGGAAGTGGGGCCGGTGGGTGTCGGAGATAAGGCTCCCGAACAGCCGGGAGAGGATATGGCTCGGTTCCTACGACTCGGCCGAGAAAGCAGCGAGGGCATTTGACGCCGCTCTCTTCTGCTTGCGTGGCCGGGATGCCAAGTTCAATTTGCCGAGCAGCCCGCCCGATATCGTAGGTGCCCATAATCTCAACCACCAGGAGATCCAAGCGGTGGCAGCTCGGTATGCAAATGAAAGTGAATGTCCAGGCACCGAGGCCGGGGCTGGCTCTGAGCCACCGAGTTCAACAAATCATGCTGCATCGCAGGGCGATGGAGAGCACAGCATGGACTGGTCCTTCTTGGGGGCGCTCGACGAGAGTGAAGGCAGGGTTTCAGATTTCGGGCTTGTATACAGCGAGTATGAGTACCTGACTGGGAAGTACCACCTGCATTATCCTCCCCCAGCAATGCATAGTAAAGTTGGAGACGGAGCCGCTAATGATGACGATCATGAAGACGATAACGATGGCGGAAGTGGTGGTGCTGGTGGCAGTTTTACGTACCACTCATCCTTCCTCTGGAACTTCTGAGGGCTAAAATCTCGACAATACTCAAGATGCCGAGGTCTAAGGGCTAAAACTAAAATCGCTAGTAGTAGTAAAGAAAGTCTATGAATAAATATCCTACGCAGGTCAAGTCGCGTCTGTGTCGGTAGACGTCATGGATCAATCAGATCGTAATTCGTAAGTACTCACAGGGATCTCGATCGAGAGGCATACAATGGCTTCCGACGCATCCCCGACTACAATTTCCCGGAAGCGGAGATTTTTGTAGATGTAGGATTTATTGGTCGAATGTCAACTACATATTTGGAGAATTGCTGAGTTTTCCATATATATGGTGATGATTAACCGCAGATTCTACTACATATGGGAGGCATATGGGCCAATACCCTAGTAACAGCACCGCACTATATGTTTGTTTTTTGTGAAATTAGTCACGTGCGCCTTATAGATTCCCAGTGACGAGGCACTATCCGACACATCCCAGGACCCACTGTACCAGGTCCTTTCAATAAGTGGAGAAAAAACAAAAGCGTAAATCACGTCAAATGCATGCTAATTTTCGATCTATTCCATCTAAACAAGATTTCTGGATTCTTTTTTACATAGAGAAATCATTTCTCTGTCTAATAAAGAATCGGATTATATTATATTAAAATTTATAGTTATTTTTATCATATATATATTTATTATTTTTTATATTTAGATTTTATATATTTTAAAATAATATTTTTAATTATATATATATATATATTTAAATTCTAACATATTTATATAATAATTTTGAACGATATACTAATATGATATTTAATGATACCTCGTGATGTGATATGACATGTAGGTATAACTTTTTCATCACATCAATCAGATTTTGCCACCTTCACGTTAGTTAGCAGATAATGATCATATCAATATGTTATTAAAATTATGATATACCGTAAAGTTATGCGGTCGGTACATATGTGCTCGGGATATATGCACGTACGGTGAGTAAGCAGTACGCGGCGAATGCATATGTACGTTTTCGGAAATTATAAAACTTCAAATTCAATTTAATGACGAGCAAGTGAATTAATGACACGACAATAGTGGTTTACTTAATAAAGGTAAGGGTGATTTACCTGACCGCACTCTCCACAACGTACTTTCTTGACCAATATAATTTGTACTCGGAACTACCCATATTTATCAGGTATAATGGCGGCACGTGGACATAAAATGAGTGGAAGAGTGAGTGATGAATTAAACAATCGGGACCCACATGAATTAAAAATATCTTAATTATTCACCGTGGATAAAGTGTTTTAACACTTATTATTTTAATAGGAGAACTTGAGTTTGAGTCACACCTGTAACAATAGCTCTTAATCTCTTAAATAGGTCGATTTGCAGTGATTCGGATTAGACAGTTAGATAAAATACAACTAGATAGGATCGATGTATACTAAAAACAAAACAAAAGAAAAGATACCTTAATCGGAGCCGCATGACATTGCTTTTGGGGCGGAGAGAAAGGTGTATTATATAATAATTATATTATATGTCATGTTAATACGGGATAATTATTTGATAAAAAAAACTTTTAAAAAATTAATATTATATTAACATGCTATAACGTTGCATATTCTTGAGGTGGTAGGGGAACCAATTTCTGTCAACCGAACGGAGGGAGGCGCGTGCAGCACCAAACCGCCAGGGAAAGAAGGGCTGCAGCAAGCACGATAGTCAAAAGGACTCAAGACTAGAGCGGGCCCCACTGTCTGCCGTAATCTCTTGCATCACACTCCACGCGCCTCACCCCCAGAGAGACACTTTCTTTTCGGGTCTAAAGTTCGGTCAACATTTTAAGTTCAGTCGTTCTGAATTTGTCAACCCGATACCGTATGAAATTATACCCGAAGCAATACTTAGTATAATAAAAATTTGCTCGAACTGACATTGACGGTTTATTAATTTGATCACATTATAAGTGATTTCAATAATAATTATATGATTAAAATAAAATAAAATTAATAATCTCATAAACTATTTTAAATTACACGTGATCGCCATTAACTCGAGTAAATTGTTGAGTAAATTATTGAATTGGTAGATTGTCTTCCTTCCATTTTATTCATATTTGAAATTTTACTTTCCAGCACATTACTGCTGGGATCGCATGCTCGTGGCTGCGCTCCATAATCCAAAAAAGTGATCCTTTGTAGAACACGAATAATGATACGATAAAAATCCACCAGCCATGTCAAGAAACCGATCACTAAACAGAGAACTTTACCAGACCCAAGAAGGGACCAGACCTAACGTTGCCGTGTTTATGTGCATATAATGAAACATGGATTAGCTGAGGCATAAAATATCGGGTAATCCAGTAGTGGTCCGTACTGTTGGATGATGCAGAGTTAGTCGGACAGATCCTTGACGTCTATGCGTTCGGCAAGGATCAAATACGGGATCGGCAAAAAGGCAATATTCACGAGAGTAATGAATCTATGATTCTGCATATTAGAACCCCTAACAACTCATCCGTACGAAGTTGTGTTCAGTTCCCCGAGGAACAGTCAATTTTATTTGCAGAAAGGCGCATCATCATGCACACATCTGTAGTTCGAGTTATACTCCGGTGAATGTGTACCAAGCGACATTAGTAACTTCTGATATCAGATCAAATAAACTTCACGTTGTTGTCTTAATTATGTACCGTTAATTAGCATACGGTTGATAGCCACCGGATGCATGATATGATCCGGAGGAAACTCTCCTACGTCGATGTTGGGACTAATGTAAATCTAGTCTAGATGTCTCTTTATTTTTTAAAAAGGACCGAAGCATCGCGCACCTAAGTTGATGTTGCAGGGTTGCACTAGATGGAACCCCAAAATGTGCCATGGGAAATTGATTTTGTGGGGGATTGGCGAGTCGTGGGCGGCCACGATGGTATAGAATCGTGGGCGAAATGAGATAAACAATAAACTGAGGGGGGACATTGGAAGAAGAAATTAAAGGTCGAAGTGGCGAACTTGGCGATTACGTTGTTGGGCTTACGGAGAGAGCACCTGGAATCCATCTCCACGCTTCGCCGGCGCGCGGTGTAGTCAATGATCGGTTGAACCCCATCTTAAGCTTCTTTCCTCTATGTCATTATCGATGAAGTTCCAATTTTGACCTCTGCTACTTAAAGTGGCAAGGAATTTTCAATCTCGGGTTAAATTTTTTGAAACAGGGTCTGAAATACGTGCAAAGTATTTGGTTGGCCATCTCATGTTATAATAGTGTGGCGGATAACATGAAAATTTGAGTTTGAAAACGGAACAAAGATGATGAAGATCATAAGAATGCCAGCCCTGTACACAGTTCGGACCTTTCTTGTTCGAATACTAATCAATGAATATCTATAGAACTTGGCTAAACTGAACGAGACATATTAAAAAAGAGAATGGGCATGCGTCTTTCATGGAGATTGTGTCTTTCGTGTATGGCCTAATTTGTCTTCTCACTCTTTAAAGCCCTCCTTTTATCAAATACCGGTATTTCCTTCGTATGGACAAGTGATTTTCCATGATTGATCTCATTGCCTTCCTAGTCACCTTCCAATAACCTATCTCGGACCTCTTGGTCGCCCTATTCATCCCAAGTCCCATTAAGTACTTCTTAATTTTTACCCTTCAAGTAGAGGAAGAACTGCACCTCCCATTTCCACTTTCCTCGAAAAGCACCAATGACAATCAATCAAACTCAATAAATAAAAGATTAAAAAACGAATTTTTTTAATCTTTACTTAATTTAGAAGGACGGTTCACTGGAGATTGAGCCCACTCACTCACTAAGATGAAGGTTTTCATAGGCCCGGGCCAAATGGTGATAATTTGGTTGAGCCTGAACCCTTGAATGAGCTCATTGGTGGTGAAGATTGTCTGATCACTTTGCTGAATGGGGATTGTTTAACTCCGCCAATTGTGTTCACACAAGGTGAAAGCAACTCATCAGCACGAAAAAGAAAGAGGATTGAGCAAAAGCAAATCCCTGCATGGAGCCGAGAAAAATCTGACCTCTCTAGTGAACAAAAATGCGAGAATTGAGGAATCACAAATTAATGGAAATGTTGGGTATATTTTGTGCAAATCCCTCTTATTAATTGAATTACAATTTCACCCAAAAAAAATTGAGGATGGGGACGGGAAGGTATTCTGGTTGGGACTGGCTGAGACAACAGATTACAGAATTCAAAGACGCTATGGAGATGCTGAAAGGGTTGAGAGTCGACGAGAGATTGCTTGCTTCTGACGAGATTGAGGAGCGTCCCTCTTCAGATGTTTTTGTTTCCGTTGCTCAAACCGAAACTGCACCTAAGTTGTATTAGCTAGGATGTCTTTTTGCTGCCAACTGAACAGTATTGTTTTTTTTCTCATTCATCATTTCCTGATAGAAACCAAGGTTCATTATTTGTAAGCCATAGCAGAATGCAAACTGAGAGTTGTTGAAGAATAGATCACAGTTTTCTTCTTTCAAGTGTATTGTGTTTGTTGCTGGTGATTTTTTTTTTTGTCTTAGAGGGATTATGATCGATGATTAGTTGATTGCGGTTGTGGCGAGTAGGTGTTTCACTGTTTTTCATAGAACAAGTTTAACTGGCGGTTGTAAGTAATGTCCCTGGCATGAAGTTCTGGGGACAAGTCTATTTCTGGTGATGTGCATGGAAAACCTGTAGAATGGCTTGATGCTGACAGGTCCAGTGATAACCAGTTTTCAATGCGAGCTGCTCGAGCCAGTTCGTGAGTAGTGTTGGAACTGTGTCATAGCCGCAGCCCAGTTTGACCAGACAGGATGTGCTGGTCCCGAACTGAGAGTGATATGTGGAAGGAGCGCAAAGGCTTCAAACCAGAGGCGAAGATGGATATGGCCAGAGCAGCTACCGTTGCCACCCTCCAATGCAATGCACAGTAAACACATTGATATCATTTTCAACGAAACAATTCCGCCATTTTCTAACTTCTCTGGTCACCTCGGACCGACTTGCATGCACGTATGGTTGTGTACACGCAGTCAAACTCTGACCACGAACAACTATTGGCCGGCGCCTTTCACCCTGAGCAACGTCTCATTACATTCTACTGGATCAAGAAGTTTTCATGCAAGAACCGACGGGACGCAATGATGTCGAATGGATTACTTGGGTGCAAGTGGGTGGTCACCCAACCATTCCAAATAAATCATAGCACTATCAACTGGTCGTCTTGGTTGACGCGATATTTCACAATTATTGGGACGGTTGACCCGCAAAACGGTCCCAATTGATCAGTCGGTCTTCGCCTGTTGTACTCGTTTTAATCTTGGCATGGTCCATCTTACTTCAGCCTGAGATTGTTAGTTGGTCCGACTACTGAATTAGGTGAGGCTTTATAGGAATTATAATTGCGATATAAATTTTCACGCGCGGCTAGCTGGTGGCCCCCAGTTCGTAGTTCATTGCACCGCATTAACGGCTACCACCATCACTGGCAGCAGCTAGCTTCGATTTAATCTTCCCATGACTTTTCCGGTCATCTCGGCGCATGCGATGCATTGCCAGAACCCTGACCTAGTCAATAGAGCTCCTCGGCCTGCCAGCTTAAACTTCTAAACAAGTCGGCAGAAACGATCAAATGGACTAACGGGGAGGTTTTTCTTCATCGAGAACAGATCGCCCATTTCATGGTCCACACTTGTCAGGCTCGAGGAGATCCGAGTGACCATCCGCGCCTGCGATGTCATATCCATCTCATACCATCAAGATGAATCCACAATCTATTTATCGTAGTTAAGGGTGACACTCACATTCAACCTCTTTTCCCAAAGCTACTCTAAACATTTTTGGGCTAAAAACTTTATAATAAAAAAAAAGCAGATTGAAGTTAAAGGCAATATTAATTAGCAGTACTCCCTGGCAACCAGCTAGATAGATACCCATTTGTAGTTTGATCAGATGCCATAAAGGCCATGAAATGGACGGGTCAAATTGATCTAGGTGGGTAGCTGAACTAGAAAGCACGTAAACAGATTTAAAAAGAAAAGCATTTATTCATCCTCACACGAAAATGAGAAATTTGAAAGGGATAGCACAACGAGTGCAAAAATCATCGGAGACGCATTTTCGGAGTCAGAGAAAATAAGTACATATTTTATGAGGAGTAATTCTATCAGGTGCCTTACATAGATATATATATATATATATATGAACAGATACATACGAGTTATAAAAAGATTGTCGCATAAGCTAATAAATGAGTGAGAGGCACATAAAATGCAGTAGCGTACATGTGCAACCTCGTAGCAAGAACATATGTATTAAGATGAGCCCGGCCTTACCAGCTCGACTTCGACCACATGCCACCGGTGGTGATCATCAGGTTGTTTATAGGAAAAGTAACCCGGTCGAATTCAAGCATTTAGAGAAGTCAGTGGCTCTTGGTATCACCCTCACTTGGAGCTAATTAGGCATGCTCGAGCAACATCACTTCGGTGCTTCACTTGCTAAGGCTCGATCTGGAGTGAGAGAGAGAACGTTCGATCCATGAGTCATATCATGCTGTACGTGTTTTGACCTTTTATATAAGTCCGTAAGTAATGTATAATCTTAACATACGAATGTATAATAATTTTCGGGACATAATTTGTTCACAAGCTTTTTAAATAAACACTATGTTTGAATCCGTTGAGTCATTTAATTCAAGGTTCTTTTTTTTAAGGTAAAAAACAATTATTGGATCACCTCAGTAAGAGATGTCAAGACGACGTGCATTGGAATGGCCACATATAACTTCTTCAGTGGGAACACTTTCTACCCACCCCCCCTTTCCCATTAAATGAGAGGGAACATATAGCAGTTGGCAAGCCCATCCAACGACACATTATCCCCTGTTTAGTGATTCCATTAACTGCACTTCAACAACCACTGCCTCTCCCACTACCTCTCTTCCCTTCTCCTTATATTTACTTAGACACCCCATTCCTCACTCTCCAACCCAAATAAGAACCCTCACCTCACTCGAGCGCCGCGCCCGCGCTCAACCATGGGCCCCTCCAACGAGCAACACCTCCTCTCCACCGAGATAGTCAACCGCGGCGTGGAGCCCTACGGCCCCGACGCAGGCTCCCCGGCCTTCTCCATCCGCGTCCGCCGCCGCCTCCCCGATTTCGTCCACTCCGGCGTCAACCTCAAGTACGTGAGGCTCGGCTACCACTACCTCATCAACCATGGCTTGTACTTGGCCACCGTCCCTATACTAGTCCTCGTCTTCGGGGTCGAGCTCGGGAGCCTCAGCCGGGACGAGCTGTGGCGCAAGCTCGTGGAGGACTCCCGCTACGACCTCGCCACCGTGCTCTCGTTCTTGGCTGTGTTCGTGTTCACCCTGTCTGTGTACTTCTTGTCCCGCCCCCGGTCGATCTACCTCGTCGACTTTGCATGCTACCGACCCACTGATGACCTCAAGGTAAGGAAAAAAACACACGACTTCTTTCAATAAATATATGTTTGTAACTTTATTTTCGACGGGAACAGCTATAGATCTGAAAGACGGACGAAACTAAAGCCTAACATGAAAAGGATGTGATTTCGTCCCAAAATAGAACTATCAGAAACTTTTGCTCCTTACGTAATGTGTCTGCAATTTGGTTTCTTTTTGTAAACTTTGTTCAGTTGATTTCGATTATTCTCCTAAGGCTTGTGAATATCTGGCCCACCGTTGGACGATCCAACATGAACTTATATGACTCTGGATATATTAAATTGTTAATATGTTCATCTCTAGATCGATCATTTCGATGCCTAGCTCGGTAAAACATAAATATTGTATGAAAACAAGTGAATTTCTGAGGAAGGATTTCTGATTTTTGTGGATCATCCGCCTTGGAAATTCTAGGTAAGCAGGGAGCAGTATATCGAGCACATGCGGGAATCAGGCAAGTACGACGAGCCCACGTTGGAGTTCCAGAAGCGGATCCTGCAGTTCTCCGGGATGGGAGACGAGACCTACATCCCGAAGCCGGTGCTGGCGGGGGAGAACTGCGGCACCATGAAGGAGGGCCGGGCTGAGGCCTCGGCGGTGATGTTCGGTGCCTTGGACGAGCTGTTCGAGAAGACCCAGGTCCGGCCGAAGGACGTCAGCATCCTCGTGGTGAACTGCAGCATCTTCAACCCGACGCCGTCGCTCTCGGCCATGATCATCAATCACTACAAGATGCGGGGGAACATCCTCAGCTACAACCTCGGAGGCATGGGGTGCAGTGCCGGGATCATCGCGGTCGACCTCGCCAGGGACATGCTCCAGGCGAACCCCAGCAGCTACGCGGTGGTGGTGAGCGGCGAGATGGTGGGCTACAACTGGTACCGGGGCAAGGACCGGTCAATGATCATCCCCAACTGCTTCTTCCGGATGGGGTGCTCCGCCGCCCTCCTCTCGAACCGGCGCCGGGACTACCGAAGGGCCAAGTACCGGCTCGAGCACGTCGTCCGGACCCACAAGGGCGCCGACGACCGCAGCTTCAGGTATGATCCAAGTAGAACATGCGCCTGCAGATGGGTACAAGATAAAATTCCCCTTTTTTTCCTTGAACAAAATAAAATTCAGACAATTTTATTTAAATGCTAAAATTAGGTGATGTGGTCACTGTTAATTCTTTGCAATTATATAAATGGTTTATGATCAAAATAAAATAAAAATTAAAAAAATAAATATAAAAAATATAAAAATTTTATCATAAAAATTGAATTAATAATTTTTTATTATTAAAGTGAGAGTAATATTATGATATTAATCTTCCTAACACTGTTAGTATTTACTATAAAATTAATCAACCATGCACGCATGGAAGCTATTCAATTTTCCATAAATAATCACTATATGAGAAAAGACGATGAAATTTTAGAATCCATTCCCATCAATTGAGTCTTGTGTGCCTTTACGTTCCTTTTATACTATTATCTTATAATTACCCGAGTTTCCATTTTAATGGAAAAACTAACTATTAATTGATAAAATAAATGAAGCAGATGGAGGTGGTTGGACATTAAATTCTGATTCAGTGAGGCAACCGTCCAATAAAGTCCAATAATTAATGTGACACCACCATGTTGGACCAGTCCTAATCAATTGATCTCAGCGGGGTCTGACGATGGTATTGTAATCACGGTACTCAGATAATATGGGCAACAATGTCGTGATCAGGAGATGGCATTTTCAATTTTATAGTTGATTTCTTTGATATTTACGGAACAATTAAGTATTAATCATGGGAGGAAAAACCTTAAACAGGTGCATCTACCAAGAGGAAGACGAGCGAGGTTTCAAGGGCCTGAGGGTGAGCCAGGACCTCATGGAGATCGGAGGGGAAGCCCTAAAGACCAACATCACCACGCTCGGCCCGCTCGTCCTGCCGTTCTCCGAACAGCTCTTCTTCCTGGCCACGGTGTTCTGGCGCCACTTCGGCGGCGGACGGAGGTCGGACGACCCGACCCCGAAGAAGCCGTACATCCCCGACTTCAAGCTCGCGTTCGAGCACTTCTGCGTCCATGCGGCGAGCAAGACCGTGCTGGACGAGCTGCAGAGGAACCTCGAGCTGAGCGACCGCAACCTCGAGGCCTCCAGGATGGCCCTCCACCGGTTCGGGAACACCTCCAGCAGCAGCATATGGTACGAGCTTGCGTACCTGGAGGCCAAGGAGCGCGTCTGTGGAGGTGACCGGGTTTGGCAGATCGCCTTCGGTTCTGGGTTCAAGTGCAACAGCCTCGTCTGGCAGGCCATCCGCCGCGTCCGCAAGTCTGCCAGGAACCCGTGGCTCGACTGCATCGACAGATACCCCGTGGCCATCTAGGCCGATCATGAGGCAACTTCGATCTATTACATTTATCAAGACGTATGTACGTATATTAGTTGTGATGTCTCAAAGTGGGGCAAAGGCAAAAAGACACGAGGTGTCGTGTTTCATGGTATTAAGGGTTCTGTTTGTAATGGGTATAGTGTGGCAACAAATGCATCGTTCTACTTTAATGGCCTCTCATCGTTTCCCTCTCCTCTGTCAACTGTGAAAGGCCTCCTCATCAGGCCAATAAATTTCGGCTTTTTCACTTGCACCTGTGCTCACCCTTGTAAGCCGATCTCGATCGAGTTTCAAAGCTCGACAAAGATGACACAGTTCTGTCATCTCTGCAAGTTCTCCGTTCGAACTCACCTAAATGAGTATGATATCTTTCTGAAGTCCCATACTTTTGATCTAGCGTTTCCCTGCAGTGAATTCACCTAAATGTTCTCGCTGTTTCGTGATCGCCCTCGTATATGGGATGTGAAGAAAACGTCTCCATTTGCTAAAAGCGCTATCGTATTTTTTTGGGACCATTTTGCAAATTTTTTTTGTCCCATCATAGTACATCGTAATTTTCTACAAAATGAGGGAACAGATCATAAATTTTCAAGCCTTAAAAGCTCCGAAGCGGCCACAAAAATGGCGGGTTCGGTCGCTGCCGTCGCGTCTCAGCCCACTTTTCTTTTCCTCCAGCGGATACCCAGGTCATTGCTCGCCATCAAACCTCGGGTTCAGGCTCGTGGGATTTAGGATTTCTCTCACAAGGCAAGGCTTGAAACAGGGGTCTACTGTTAATTCTCCTGCGACGGTGGTAGCGGAGGCCGTGCAGGCCGTGGCGGCGGCGTCGGTGGTGGAGGAGGCCATGGTGGGAGCAAGGGAGAGGGTAAAGGAGGATGAGAATAAGAAGATGGGGATGTCAATGTCGTAGAGATTGACTCTGGCCTATGCTGCTCCTGTTGGGCGGTGAGGTCTCCCGACTTTTACTATTTCTTGTGCTTATTTTTATCCGTAATTTCGGTATCGTTTACGTTTGGTGCACTTGCTATTATGACTAGTAGTACACAATCATACTGTTGAAGTAGCGCATGATCTCTAGATTCACGTCATCTGTTTACCCGACAAGTCACGTCACCTCCGAATATGTTCGGGAAAACATAAATGATCTCTCATTATTTTCTCTCACTAAGTAAGTGCTCTCAACTGCACTCTGAAGCTACCTATCCCCCGGTTTGAGCTGGTCAAAAGTTGCAGGGTAAAAAAAATCGTAATTGGAGGTGATCTGATTTTTTTGTTTCATATGTTATGACTCGGAAAAAATGTATGGGTACGAAAGTGTTAAAAAAATTATATTTTTTAAAATAATTAATTATATATATAATA
>CXYZ01009678.1:1161649-1271106 GCA_900006705.1 Sonneratia caseolaris | reverse complement strand
TCAAAAAAAAAAAAACAAAACAAAAAAGAGCCACTTAGAGAAGATAAAATCCTGGTCCACTTAGGTGCATTTGCATTGAGGGGTTGGCATCGAGGAAGAATTATGCAGCAACTTGGATAAATGATTTATCTCTTCTTAACTCTCAAAATTTTGACTTTTCATCCCTCCAAGTTGAGGATTAGAGTGGGATAAAGATGCATGATTATAGTTAAGTGATCTAAATCAACAAATAAAGAGAATTATTAAGGATACAATATCTCCACTCCTCCCCTACTAAATCATTCTGTCCAAATAAGGGTAACGGAAATACAGTCTATTCTTCCATAACCATCATCTGCTCCCCCTCCCATCCCTTCTTCTCCAAATCACTCACTCAATCCAAACGTACCCTTAAAAAAAAAAAAGGAGTTGCGATTAGTCATCGAGTCTATGGGGGTTACCGTCGGGGCTAGCTTTTGACTGGCTAATTAGCATCATAAAAAGACGTGTATATACATAAATACATTACAGCAGCCTCCACAGATCAAATTTTCCTGTGTGACGGCTGCTCAGTGCTTTCACATTGTAATTATCTTAATCATCAAAGATATGCTACGCTACTGACTTTTTTATACATGTAAAATTGATGAGCCTAGTGGGAATTAATTAATTAATTAAGCTAATGGGTTAGCACTTTTGTGAAGGCTGGCCAAGTTGGCATCGTCTTATCGTTTCCAGGTCATTATCAACTCAACTCTCCGGACTTTGCTGGCCTCATAGGTTCTTGACTTAACTTCTTTTATTTATTTATTTATTTATATATTTTAAGTATGACACATGAGGTTAAAAGAAAATAATATATATATATATATATATAGACACACGCGAGAGATCATATTAAGTAAAATTAAATTGATCCATCTAAATATCATGTCAATGATATAGTTATCATTTCCCCTCAAAGTTTAATCCAATTTGAAAGATTATAAAAGAGTGGTTAGTGAACGAGATATATTAATAAACGACTTTTCTCATGAATTTATTATATTAGTAATATTGAAAATTGGACTCGAGTGATTGTTACTTTTATAGTTTACTTACAAATTCTTGAAAATAAAAATTGTAATTCAAAATTGCAACTCTTTTTAAAAAAAATTGTAATAATAAAGTTAACAAAAGGGGAAAAAAAAGGTGGGGGAAGAAAAGCAAAAGAGATGATCATCTCAAAAAGAGGCACAAACCTCCATTATCACCACCCTACCCTTCATCGCCTTTATAAAAGGCCTCGAACCAACACCCTTACGCTTCCCCCCCTCCTACCTCCCTCCCTCTTTCCCACTCGCTTCACCTACTCCCTTCCTTGCTTGCTTGCTTAGTCGCTGACTTTTCTGTTTACGTTATTGATGGGGTTCTTGATGGAGGACTCATCGAGCTGCTTCCTCATCTGCAAGGCTGCTCTAGCGTTCGCCCTCATCAGGTGTGCCCTCTCATGGGCCTTCAAGCTCCGCAACCGCAGACGATCGCCGCCATCCTACGGCCCTACCTCCTCCAAGGTATCCCCTCAGATGATCAGGCAGAGTCTCGGGATGACCACCTACGGCGAGATCGTGTGGCGGCGCCAGCTCGGGTGCGGCGACACGTGCGCCGTGTGCCTGTCCCAGCTCGGGGAGTCCGACGAGGTGCGGGAGCTGAGGAACTGCCCACACGTCTTCCACCGGGAGTGCATCGACCGGTGGGTCGATCACGACAGTCCCGACGACCCCGATCTCGGCCACGAATGCTACGACGAGGACGACGACAGCAGGGGCAATCACAGGTCGTGCCCGCTGTGCAGGGCCCCGCTGTTGACTCCCTCTCAAGGGTATGACCGGCGGGCCCAGCCCTATCCGGAGCCCAGCTGGGCCGTGGAGAGGATCCTCTACCTCTTCGGGGACGACCTGGTCTGTTGAGCTTCGAGACATCCACGAGCCACCGTATGCATTTTCCGGGGGCCGCCCACGTTTTGCACGTAGAGATCTCATAGCCTGACCGAATCTGATCATTGTGCATCTCACAAGCCAAGATTCATCACGTGGTGAAATTTGGATGCGGGACTAGACTGCAATTCTTTTGGAGTCTTAGATATGTAAATTCCTTTTTTTAAATAAAAAAAATTTGTTGTACATGTCGAAGAATGTTAGGTTTTTAGTGCACATCATATGGAGATATGAGGATGGTCATTATTGTTATGCACTGAATTTTGTAGTGGGAAGGGGAAGTTGTGAAATTGCCGGCTTGGGCTGTCGGGTTGTACATACGTAATTTCAATATTAACCCATGCTGTCTTGTGCTATTGATGGATTTGTTACCATTCTTTATTCTGGCACCCGATCTTGTGGGATCGGCTTCAAAGCTCTTGCGAGATACGTTTTGCTCGAAAACTCAGATTTTACCTGGACGAGTAATTCGACCCAGTTAACCGGAGGATGTGTTCGGTCAAGTAAACTCTGGGGGTACGGTAATGTAAGATGAGTTAGGGAAGTCGAAGAAACATATAGAGGCAAGATTAACGGACGGGGCACGGTCATCGACTATCAGGGCAACGTGACGGTGGTCGAGAAGCAGGGATCGTGGTCTTACAGGGCCCGAAGGTATCCATTTATTTTCCTGTACACCTAAAATAGACAGTACATCTTGAAGAGGCATTTCTCAAGTCCACAGATCATATGACCCTTTTTTTTATTCCCATGTTGATTTCTGATACTGATCTAAAGTTCTATATATTTGGCACTTGTGTACTAAATCAAGAGATGCTCGTGCATCTACACCAGAGAGGGGGGCGTTCGAATTTCTTCGGCCTTACTCAATCCTCTCAATGAGGTTGAAACCACAAGACTGTATGATCTCCAGAGCTGCAAACACCAGAACGAGTGCCCTCCATCACAAGCAATTCGATTCAAAAGCCGTGCCATAGCAAATACCATGAATCTAACAGCGTCCCACCCAACGTTGGGACAGAAGTAATGCATTTGCCAAAGAGATTCGAGAATTTTGTTCAATAAATGCAGGCAGCTGCGATTACCTGGCATGTACACTTCGGGTTCGATGGGTCTCAGGACGCCTCTCGTCTTGATCTTGTCTTGGAGCAGGAGCTGCAGAAGCCGGATAGACTTGAGTTGTTGAAGAAGCTTTTCTTTTCTTTTCTTTTCATTTTTTGGTAAATCAGGAAATGGGGGAATGGAGCCACGAAAAGAAACACTTGCCAGAGCGCCAGTAGCAGCTGGGATTCCAACAGTGAGAGCCATTGCAGTGACCGTTTTTCCCTTTTCAGTCTTCCCAAACTCCAATAGTGTCGCCTTGTGCATTTCCCGAACTCCAGTTTCTGGGTACTCGACCTCTACCTCATGATGCAAGAGCACCATATCCTAATACCATGATTTGAAACCTTTTAGCAGAAAATCTTGAGAGAGAAGATTCGGTTCGATGCCATTTAGGATGAGAATCACCTGTTCTGTGCTTGCATAAGCTAGCTTTTCCTCCATACGATGGCAGATAACATCAAATGGAGTTCGACAAGTAGGAGGAATCTCCATGCTCCCATGAAGCCCCAAGAAACTGATTCCAATGAGAGTAGATGGTGACTGAACATACGGACAAGGACTTGAAAAGAATCTGCAACAGATACTTACATGATAGTTCTGGCAGTCCTAAGAGCAGTTCCTTCCTCTTTGTAATGCCCGAGTTGGACGAGCTGCTCAGCAATGCCTTTCTCGGTGATCAGAGCATTAGTCAGACCTTCATTTTCGATTTTGAGAAGCTTGAGCAAGAATCTTCTAAATGTAGCTCTCTTGCTGTCTATGAGAATTTCCTGAGCTTCATTGTTGAAGAATCCAACCCTTGCAAGAGTCCCCATTATTTCACTAAAACCTGAAATAGCTTGGCATCATGAGTTGTTTGTTTCAAGATCCTAAAAACTAGAGAACTCAAATGAGAATATAAGTGGATCTATGCCTTCATAGCGAAGAGTTCCACGGAAGACTGTTGAAGCCTCATGACTGATGCGGTATAAATCCCCATAGACTAGAGAGTTACGGTTAGGGAGGCACTCCAGAGCAAATGCAGGGAGTTCTGATATGCGAAATTTCTTTGCAGAATCATAGAGTTGGTCACCTGAACATTAGTTCCATCAATCAGATAAAAAATTTGGAAATGTAGAATACGGCATTAGTGGCGAAATTACCATCAATGTGTATGATTTCATTGTTCACTTTGAATGTAGCAGGATTCCGCCCAGCTCGTATTGATCCAGCAGGATTCCAGCTGCAACAGTTGCAGAATTTTGAATTTAGATAATGAGAGTCATGTTGACGTTCCTTGGGAATAAGGAGAAAACATCTTAGGGAACTTGAGGACTGCTAGAGCAATGACCTGAATTTATACGCTAGAGGATTATTTGCAGCTGCTGGGGAAGGAAGCCCTCCACAGTAGGAGGCAAATGATCTAATTCTTCCCTTCCGGAAATGTGCTTGATCAACCATCTTCATTGCCATCATATGATCTGTTTAACACAGAATTGTTCATTTTTTTATCAATGAACTATGAATGATTCCACAGTTATACACAAGGGCTCTTTCAATATCACCAGCATCAAATCGAAATAGTTTCTGATTAGCAAAAACAGACTTTTAATTTGTAATTGGTTTCTCCCACTGACATAGGATCCTAGAAACTCAAATTGGTTGAACTTCATAAATATCAAGCCTCAAAGGAAGACAAGACAACAAACAAGAAATTATCTAGTGCAATTCTTTTATCTTGCTACCTATTCCGGGGTCCAAGCCCATTTCTCCGAGAATTGTAATCCCTGCTTCCTTTGCCCTCTCATCCAGCTTTGACATATTCTCGTCTACATAGCTAGCAGTCACAAGATGCTTCTTGAGCTGCATACAGGCCATATCAATAATTCCAACATGGAGCTTGCTGGCTAGGCCTTTCTAATTGGGAGGAAAAGGCAAAAAGAGATAAGAACATGTGAAGTACCTCGATGCATGCATTAGCAATGTCAGCATGGAAGATAGGAGGTAATAAGCTAATTACAACCTCCACCTGCGTGAAGCAAACAAATTATTTATGCAAGAATTCTCATTTCACCAAATGAAGAAGCAGTCACAAAAGTTAAGATGACAAGACATACTTATCCAAAAACATTTTAGTGTCGAGTTGGAAAACAAGTAGCTTGTAAAAGGCAATACTCTGATCATTGATCATACCTGTGAAACCCATTCATAGAGACATGCATGGTCCTTCACGTCTAGCTGAACTGCACTAGCATTTGGGTTTCCATCCACAATCTGCATCAGCTCTCATGGTGCCAAATTACGACATGGGGTTAAGAAGAAAAGCAAATCAGATTTATAAATTATATGAATATACTGCCAAGAAATGATAATAAGAAATCATTCATCGTGATAGGATTGCTGATCTATAGTCAATCACATTTTGAACACATCCTCTGGTGCTTGCATCGGAGAAACAACAGAATCTGAACAGAAAAGCCAAAACTAAACATAACCAAAAGAAGCTTGAGTGCTAATATTTTCTCGAGTTATATACCTCTTCAGCCTCATTGAGAAAGAGAGACCCAACAATAACTTCAATATCATTCTCTCCTTCACGACCTGACTCAAACCATTTGCAGGACCCAGATGCCAAGAGCTGAACAGCAGGTTGGCAGACTCGGCCAGCACCCAAAATGAGTACTGAAGTTTTCTTTTTTGCACTGAGTTTGCCATCAATTCCATTACTCTTGACTTTCCCAACCACTAGTGAATTTGCTTCCATATCATCCTTGTCGCCTTGGCTCTTATTGGCCAGAGAGTTTAAGGAATCAATTATCTGATTGAGAACTGCCCAATCATCTGCACCGACCTGAGCAGTATAAAATCCATAATTAGGGGTCTAAGTCATACAGACAAGGAAAAAAAGGGAAAGAAAACGAGCCAAAGCATAGATTAAAAATCAATACATTTTTAAGATCCAATTTAGGTTTCTATTCTTAATTTTCATAAAACAAATGTATCCAGATTCTGATTCTCTTAAGCGGACAACGTGAAGATGCTCTCTCTTAATAATTGTTCGACACACCATAGTTATCCCAGGATAAGGAAGGACAAGGTAGAGCTATAATTGAACCACAGATCACAAACTGATCCAAGAGCCACAAGTTCTGAATAAGAAGCATAAGAAAGAACAAAGCCTTGTCCGGTCGTTTTCTGCTATCATGAATGGATAAAAAAGATGATATTGACGAATCTGTGAAAAGGAAGCAAGCTGCACAAAGTTTAGACTCTTCAAAATGAAAAATTCTGCAGGCGTGTACTCACTTCAAGCTCTGAATATGACATTGCATCAATACTCTGACCCACTTGACATTTAACCAAGTGAAAGGAGCCGCCAGCAGCTTCAATGATATTTAGGGCCTCATTTATCAGGAACTTGTCGAATAGGTGGCCACTTAAAGAAACCTACAAGTCAAATCCATCAAGAGCAATGGCCAAAATCCATTCAATACTTGTACCATATCAGACTTTGCACAGCAAACAAAAATACACTTCGAGCTAGTGAATTCACTCATCAAGAAGAGTATACCAATTCAGTGTGCCTTTTCTTGTTTAAAGAAATACTTTTGAAATTTTCCGGTGCTTCCCTGAAAATCAGAAAAAGAAAGGTACCCATCAAATACAGGTCATTCAATCAATCTTGACTATGTGAGCAAAATGGTTTGGCAAAAAGGATCCGCTCAAGATTGAACTAGACTAAATAACTTTACTCTGTATTGGAGTCTCGCATTCGGGGGATATATTCATAAAGTGGAGTAAGGGATCCGCCATGTGCTATGCAAGCCCTCCTTAGGTGATGTGGTAATATGGCGATGTCAACTGTAGAAGCTAATTTTCCAATGAATTCGGATAATATATTTCCGAAATGTTGCGATGCCTTCATAAGAAGATGGAGCATTGCATAAAAATTACAAATCTTCAATATTACGATGGAGAAGAAGTGTATGTAGAAATACATAATAACTGCAAAATAATAAAGGATTGAATAAATCATGGCAATTGGTCTTGCACCTCTTTTGCAAATTCTGTTGGAAGAATGTCCACGGCTGAACAAAGCACACCATTTCCCTCCATATCAGAGTGGTAAGAATCATTTGAAACGTCGTATCTACAATTCCAAAAGTCACCACATCATTGATACAAACAAAATATTCTCAAGAAATGAGAAATAATAGAACACAAGAATAGATCATTATTCTATACAGAACAGCTGTATACAACAGATACTTCAGAAGAATTTGGAACATGCATACCTAAAGAAGGGAGATTCGATATATGTGGTTCTGTTGATAAATTCGATTGAGCCCCCAACATCACAAGTGATATCAGAGATCCCCACAAGTGGGCATCCTTTCTTCATCAGATCACGCATCTGTCCGGTAGTCAATAATCTTGGGAATCTTTTCTCCCAGTACATGCAATTGACTGCACCAAGAGGCAGGATGATTACTTCATTCAGTTCAATATTGTAAAAAATGAATTGAACTGAAAATAAGTAGCAAAAAATAGGAGTTATGAAGGCCTGGTGATGTTATCTGATTGGAGATAATGCTACTTACCAATAACAGATGCATAGGGTGCAACATTCTCATGGAAGATTGGGATGTAGTGTTCTGGATGTGCATAGTAGTCTGCCTGAAAGGGTGTAAGATGATCTAATAAAAACGAAGTCGTTATTGAAAACATAGTGCTCCCGGAGTGCAGCTAGAAATAATTTAATGTCTGTAGAAATCATCCTAGATGATTGAAGGAGCAAATGGGTAATAGTTGAGGTGTGCAATATCTTGCAAAGATGATCAACAGAAACCTACTACGTGATCTGACAAAAAGAATAGTACTCTTAGCTGTAAGATGATTTATAGATGATAAATTTGACGGAACATACTTTGTCAAACACTTTTGTGGGATCTTTGTGCTGAACCATGTCTTGACAAGTCACAACACAGCCGTAGACTTGGAACACTCGCTTTGCTTTCTGCTCAGATCGAGCATGATCTTTGGCCTATTCAATGGAAGAGAAAATAATACATTACACAATTTTCTGCGAGCTTAGCCTTTTCAGTTAAGTAGTTAACTAAGATGAATAAGCTGTAGGAAGATTATGAATAAACAAAATGAGGAAATATTACCATCTCAAAAAGTTCAGGAAGCTTGCTTTGATCAACAAAAGAGTGAGGAAGAAGCTTAAATATTTCCTGTGCACCAGCAGAAACTACACAAGACAAAAAATAGAAGATTGGGGATTTGTCAAAATGCTTCTAAGAAGAAACCAGTTAATAGTAATATAAATATTAGATGGTAAAGGAGACTGAGTTAGAATTGAAAGGTTACCGTTTCCCGAGCCTGTGAATACAAAAACAAGAGGGCAGATGCCCAATGGAAGTCCCTGACTTGCAATTTCTTCACCAACAGAAATTACTGCAGCTTTAGCAGCAGCCAAGGAGGGATACATGTAAGATGCACCAAGGGAGAGAAACGGCGTAGAATATCCCAAATTTAGATAGCCTGAGAAGTGTAGGAGATAAAAATGAAAATATTTTCGCCACAGCCAGTAAAGCCAAAAATAACAACCAGGACATACATATCCCCGGCATCAATAGCAATCAAGTGGGAAATGACTGATACTGATGGAACATACTTTCCAAAGCTAGAATAGAGAAGCGATACGAATTCTTTTAAGAGACTTACGCTGTCCTAGTCCACTTAAGAAGTCAATTAGTCCTGCTCTTCCAGCATAGTTCCCGAATGCAAGCATCCTCTTACCATGATCTCCAACAATAAGCTCATAATCATACAATGAAACCTTCTCAGCTAGTACCTAATGACAACAATAATGAACGTGCAAATAATGGTAAATTAGCATTGAACTTATTCATTGCACGCACATGGAAAATGTCACATCAGTGCACCTTATCTAACAAGGGCATGTTTTCTTTCTGTGCCTTGTGAGTGTGTGAGAAGAATGCATAAGCTCTATCGGAAAGGATCATCTCTAACTGCACCAAATAAAAAAGAAAAAGAAAATGAAAAAAGATCAGTATAAGGGGGAGATAAATGATTCGAGAAGTTATAATTCTTGAATCAGATCTCCCCATTAAAAGATAATATGACCCATCTATCTGACATTTGCTTCCCTGCAAGGATTTTTCTTCCCATGAATGTCTTTTGGTATATACAGTTTAATACAGAATAATATAGAGGATTTGGAGCATGTATATAAATAAGAACAAAGCATTCCAGTTTCCACAAACCTTGGGTTGCTTAATGCCCACTATTAGACCACACTCGGATAAGTCCTCTGATATTTCACAACCAACATCCTCATAGAGTGCATCATGATGGATTCTTTTAGTTGATGGCTGCACAATAATTCGAGAAACGCCAGTACGGTCCTTTCCACCAAGAAGAAGCCGAGCACAGTGCGAGGGGGCCATAGGGACTCTTCTCTCCCACTTGTTTGAACATTCAGAGAGGATCCCAACAACTCCGTTCCCGAGCATTGTCTAGCCCTTTCACCTGCAATCAATCCATTTATTCAAATGTCCATCTTTCCAAGGTCAATCCAACCAAATTCCCATTTTTCTTTCTATTTTTTCTAGTGTGGAAAATGAAGCTAACCCGAGAAAAATGACAAGTACATCATAAGATGCCTGGGCAAAGTAGTCGGGACGCAGAGTGTTGAATCTATGGTTCCCTATCTGAACCCTCTTTAACATTGCAGATGTAGATAATCTTTAGGAAGTTGCAACAGATAGTATCAGTGAAACACTTGATCAATCGTCAGACTTCTGAACTTTGAAGACGCGGCAAAACAACATTTAATACAATTATATGTCTGAATACAGGTATAAGAAAGTCAACAAAGACTTGTTGAAAATTTGATGAGGAATATGTTGACGCGGGAGGCAAATAATACATATTCGTAAAAGGTCCATCAAGGGGATAAGGGACTCGACTGAACATATTGAAAAAGATAAGAGAGTCCACGCCACAACATAAAATAACTGTGGACCCCGTCAGGAAAATTTTAAACTTGAATTCGACGACCAAATCTTTTTTCATTCCCCCTCAAACTTTCCCAAGTGCCTTCGAGGAGACCAAGGGACTACTTTCTGGGAAAAGCTTCTCCTCTGACGTCTTCCCCCGTACGTACTACGTACTTTTACCGAGAGAGCCCAAGATCGCAGAGACCCTCATCAATATTTGTCATCAAAGAACCGAACTTCAAGGAAAAACTTAGCAAACACAGACTTGAGATCTTCTCAATCAAATGGACACCCAGAAATTGGGTATGATCGAGATTGCACACTAAAGAACAGCATCAGTTACCAGCATGCATAACAACCCCAGAGAAGTTTTCGATCAGAAATGTCAATAGAAGAAGAAGATCGTTGCCGGGTACCTCTGTTTTCAGCGCCTAATGCTGCAGCCCCACGAGGATCCGTTGCAGATGAAAATTATTACAGATGATGCGCTCTGTGGAATTTATCAAGAAAAAGATTGCTTAAGTATATGATACGCTTGAGAAATCTGATCAGGAAAAGGATTTCCTCGATTTCGGGTAAGCATAAGAAAAGGAGGATGAAAAGTACGTTCCGAGTACGGTGGTGGATTTAATTTATGCACGGGTCATTAGATGATGAGGAGGAGGAGGAGGAGGACGACGACGACAAGGAAGATGAGGTATGACCAGAGTACACATCAGATTTTCAAGGAAAAAAATCTAGTAAAATCCTATTTTGGGAAGGGAATTTCAAATGGTGAAAGCACCAACCCATGGAATTACCGGACAGATATTGTAGTCACTCTATCAATTAGCACTCAATCTTTTTAAGTTACAAGTGGATGAAGTCAAATAATTTGACCATAAAATTTTCATTTATGATGTATCCACGAGGGTAAACTGGTCTGGCTGTGAACTAGATCCGGTCCCAATGCGGTCCTAGATTCTCCGGCGAGTCACGGTGCGCCTCGAGTGCCTGCAAGAAAGCCAAGCCGGGCTGGATTGCTCAAAAGGAATGCAAGAGGAGGAGGAGCATGAAATTCTGTCTAGTGAAAATAATATTAAAATGCTAATAAATATGCTTTTGTTTGAAATAATTTAATATATGCATTAAGTAATTGTCAGAAGATAACGTGAGAAGCCAGAGTTAACTTCGAGGATAGACACAGAAGCTGGAACTCCTATCACTAAGAATAAAAAGGGTTTGTGCCACGTGGAATCCACCTAATAAGGAGAATGACGTCCACTCCACAAACTGGTGGGCCCAAAAAAAAAGTGTGATCGCAAAGTACTGATGTCACAGCGGATTCAATGGAAGTATTTTACACGTGTCTCCTTTCTATTGGTTTTGCTCATCAACCAAGTGGAATACAACCTTCGGCCCACACCGACAGTTGCCTCTCCATGAGGCCGAAAATCATCGACTATGATCCACCAATAATAATTGAGTCCAACATTACTTGCAACTATATAAATATTTATTTATATTTAAGTATTAAATGGTAGAAAATAATTTAATTACAATTACGGCAATTACGGCAAATTTTTTATTATAAGCTAAACTAGGAGACTGTTTTATTAATGAAATATATCGGATTGTGCGAATTTTGATAATGATAAGTATTATAACTGCAAAGTTGGTTTTTTCAGGATCTCGTGCGGACACCAAAACTGGGGATTTACTCTTCTTCCCATGAATCCTTGCTGGGGCTCGGTTGTCTGGATCCAGCGATCCGTCAGAGTCATGAGCCGCTGTAGTGCAAAGGGATAGTTCGGTGGACCATTGAAAAAAAACAGGACCAAACATATAAATGCGCTACTGACCTTCCGTCCACATCGATTTATAGATAGATGATCGAATTGATGAAGCAATGGAGCGAGCAACACAAAGATGATGATAATGGTGACGGTACTAATGCAATTTTATAGCTAGTCAGACTTCTATATACGTGCATTTCTTGTAATTGGGCACAAGCATGCAGGAATAGGAGGGTCCTCTCAGTTAGCAATTGGGCCTCTTGCGGGAAATTCTGTGCCCACAATCACCCAACGAACAGCCCTTCAGCTGATCCTGTCTTGGAAGATCGTTTCTGGGTATTGGTTCAGACCGTGTGGAGTTTCGTCATCTTCCTTTTGCCAGTCAAGTGGCTTCATTTTAGTCCATTTCATGCAATGATTCGTTCCAATTGGATAGATATGGATCCGATTGTGGTCATTTAACCTGATGATTCATAAGCCGGGTTAGAGTAGACACACTCGAAGACCATCCAAATAGCTAGTGGGGATATGGATTGGGCTTTTGATGGAAAGTTTTTTCTACCGATTACTTTACTTCAGCTAAAAATTCTAAAAAAATGAGAAAAAAAAAATTCTCACCCATCACACACTCAAGTCTAAAATCTTTCGATGTACCCATCAAAATTTCATTAGGAGAACACATGCAAAGTTAATTAGCTCAAAAATGGACTCCCATCGCCCCCCGACGGAGGGCACCAGTTGTCCCGCCGACTACGCTTTCACGAATATAATTAATTATTAGAGCTGGAAGAAAGGGACCTGTTTTACTCGATTCCGCGGGAATTATATTCCAAACAGCAAAAGTCGGCAAGGGGCGTTAAAATATTCGATTTTTTTTATTTAAATTCTAAAGCATTTAAAATCATTTTTTTTCCATTTTTAAACCTTTATTCCCATAATTTATGAAGATTTTCGTTGTAACTGTTTATTAAATCGTGTTGACGTAAATGTGAATGTTAGCAAAATGCTAATTTGTCAATGATGCATCATGCATCGTGTCATTATTTTAATATAAAACTCTGACTTATTGTTGAAATGATCACGTCCACATCGATGCGATTTAACGGTCGGTTATGACAATTACTTAAGTGAATAACGGAGGTGAAGTTTTCAAATAGAAAAAACCATTTCAAAAATTTTAGCATTTTTAAATTCATACTCGACTCGAGATAATTCGATTCCGTGCATTTTCGGGCCATATATTTTTGTGCTGGTCTAGCCCGAAAATATGCGAGCCTACTCGAATTGCTAGAATCGACTTCAGCATCCGCTCTCACGTGATGATAAAGTGACTTACAATGTCATGTGCTTTTGAACTATTGCCCTCAACAACTGTTCAATGCTCAAGCATTTTTTATCTTTTGAATTTGAGTTTTGTGAGGCTCGAGCCTACGCTGCAATTTGCTCTAGTACCAGCTATATTCCAAGTGGATTTATAAGATAATTGAGTTCATATTTAACTAAAAATATTTGTAATGGTGACACAGCCTCAGAGGATGGCTCTGGCGAGGGGGAGGGAAGCTCGGAGTGCAACAAAACTCGGATAGAATGAGCCAGACAGGATCGCGATGTGACCGGGCTGCCGCGGGACGCACGAGCCGTGATCGAAAATGTCACGGAATTGATACGGCGAATGCGACCGGTTTCAGGTGCGTGGCTGCCTAATTGGCTCTGTGGGGGGACCGACCGGACGTGAGGTTGACGCCGAATTAGCTGTAAAAACGCGTATTTCGCGTTCCCGTCCCCCTTTTTCTCCTTTGAGTAGGCGATGCCCCGTCTCTTTATCGCCTTTATTGCTTTTGACAAAGGGACTTCACGTCGATGCTCAATTAGAACTCTTTTTCTTTTTTTTCTATTTTTTTCTCCCGACTCCTCTGATTTTCAACTGAATAAAGTAATAATCCACCCATACAGTCATTTAACTAATCCAATCATGTTTTGCTTTTCCATTAATTACGATAAACCAAAGTTAGATGACAGAGGGAAATCATGGAATCAATGCATACATATACATGCGACATTGTTTCGATTCCTTTCAATGAATAAAATCTGTAATTGGGGAAGTCTTATTGCATGTGTATTCGATCAACCAAGAATTCGAATAAGTCACGATCCATTGGTTTTCGGATATACGCTAGACCGGCTTACGTGATTTTGAGGGAAAGAAAAAGAGGTTGTCTAGATCACCAAGTGTACAGCATTTTAACGGGTCATTAATTATATATGATGCGTAGAGAGGGCACGATAACTAATGATGGCACAAAATTTTTTTTTTCAATGTAATCATAGGGCATTCATCAACCGATGGTGATGGACCACTCGAAGGGTTCCTTATGGAAGAAGGAAGCCAGACCATGGAAGAGGAAATGAAAAGTCACTTGTTGATGAATATTGAGCTCATTTTGCTTCAAACTAAAAGTGTCTTCCTAATTTGATGTTAAACTAGTGGTTCACTCACTAAATTTTCAAATAGATTATTTAAATATTATATCTCAAGTTAGAAGGGTCAACGAGAATTTTTTCAGGGATCTTGACCTAATTACAGACTAATTTCGATGTGCATTTCAGCTGATTTTGGGATACTGCGTAGTGCAAACCAAAAAGGGAAGAAAAAAATAAATATTCGTGTTGATTTCGCTAAATAACAGAGAATTTATTCTAATTAAATATCAAATAAGTTCATAAAATCATGTAATTTTATGCATAAAGACGATCTCGCAAATAAATATACGCATAATGGACTTGGACTGGTGAATTGTCTATACATAAATCACATGCACACTTTGTGTTCTTGGGGGCAAACTAGGTGTTGTTAAGTATGATCTACTTGATACGAAGGGATTTGAAATTTTATTTTATTTTATTTTTGTTTTTGACCATTTTCAGAATTTCTAACTTTCCAACTGGAGCGAGCTTAGGACAGCATCTGACAGAAGGAATATTCAATATGCGCACTTTCATTATGATTTTGCTTTTTGATATTTTACCTCAATTAGATGTAGACTAGACGTTCATATGTCAATCATTCGTGACATTTTTTTAATGAGATTGATTAGATTGATTAATTTAAATATAATTAAAATAAGTAATGGATAAAATTGGTATATTTAGATTGAATAAATAAATTAAGTAATTTTATATTTATATAATTGTATACATTAGAATGTGTAATTTGAGAATGAAAAAATGAAAAAAAAATATACTGTTAGCTTTTTTTGGATAATTGATGTATTGATTGGACAACTAATCAAGATAATGTGATTAAAATTTCTTCAACCTCAACTGCCTAATATATGTTTTAAATATAATCGTTCTACTATTCATTCTAATCGAAGCGAAAATCTTATATATGATTTATTAGTGCTTTTATAATGATTTTTCAATTTAATCCTTATTTCTTATATTAAAAAAAGATAATTATCCATTGATTCAAACTTATGAATAAGTATCAATATGAGTTAGTTGAGACAATTTATCATCTCTTTTTCCTTCAGTAAGGCATCGATTCGAGCTTGCGGATGGAGAGAGTTTATATTTGGAAAATTTTATCCATTGACGTTCCGACCGGACCCAACTTAACTTGAGCCTAACGTAGTCGGATTCAACGAACAAATGTGCACTTAACCTCTCATAGGCCTATACGCAGCGATTTGTGCATTTATCGATTTTTTAATTAAAAAAATAATTATCCCTTTCTACTGGAAAAATAAAATGAAGTTAAGTATATTTATATTACATCGAATGACTGGTACAACATTTCCACTTATTATCACGTATCCAATACATATAAATTTAATGTATTAAAATTAATTTAAGTTAGAGTATGATTAATCTATTAAAAAATAAATTATCCGAGTTTAGATTCTGTTGATCAAGGACGAGGTGGATCGTGTCTTGTAATTTGTGAAAACAATGCGTACGTGCGCGCTGCTGGGTTTCCGGGAAGCTGACTTTCGCCTGATCTCCGAGCGGTCCCACAGCCGCTCGCGGCTGCAGAGTGAGAGCGAAATGGCGTGGACTAGCGGTGTCCCCCCGGTTGCCGGTAGTCATTAAATTCCTACACCTACATGCATGCATGTCCTCAGAGCTGAATACCATTTTATTTTATTTATTTTGTTTTTAAAATAATATCCGATTTAATTGCTATCGATGATGAAAAAAAATATATTAAGTAGAATCAATTATACCTCGCTGCACCTCAAGATTTCAGGTGTGGACATCCGAAAAAACGTGGTTAGGTGAAAATTTTGGAAATGATCAAATATCACAGAAATGTTCACTCCCCAATCTGATAGTAAATGGAGATAGTAAATATGTTCATTTAGGGGCAGGCATTTTTTCTCCGAAAATACGGATATAAAACATGGCATTGTTTCTTGAGATGGGAGATGTCGTTGTGCAATGTGCACTCATTTATGATCTCGCGAGAAAGCTATTTGAGATGCCCCCTAGAAAATCCCGAGGACGATGCCTACAGGAGATCGATCCATGTTGCATTCTTTGGCATGAAATAGGATGACATGTATGAATTTGAACTGTCTTGTTATTAGCGGAAGACCTAATGACCTGACGAACATGAACCGTCGCCGCTGTCAACCCCAAACAGGACAGAGATTCGTGGGTTAGGCCCGCATCAGAAGCTCTGTGCATTGGGAATGCGGGACAGTCGGGTGGAACATATGATCCGGTCTTATTCTATCTCGGAGAGGGGACTCTGAAATGTTAGGTAAGCTTATTATTACAAGGGAGGGAATTGTTGTAACATATATAGCACATGGCACAGAATTTTGGGTACATATGTTCAAGGGAATTACTACTACTGATGAACAAACTTGTGGGTAAAGTAAGCTGTGGACATAGAAAAAGAGAAGGTAGATAATCTCTATCTTAATATATATATATATATATATATATATATATATATATATAAAGCAAGGGAGGACCCAACCCGGATTCCCCCGGATTTCTTGAATCCGTGTAAGGAGATGGGAGGAGAACCTACCCACCACCAGCACCCTTCTTGACCGCCGACAAAATGATGCGGTCCATACGGACAACAGTCTCCGGTTTTAAGCTATCCAAATCCCTTCCCACTACCTCTAAGTCGGAATATATAACTGAAATATTATTATTAGAGAAAATAATTTATCATATGAGGAAGTATAAATTACCATTTAATATATGTTCAATTCAAAATTGGAAAGGTGGTGTCCAAAATAATCTATTGGGTAATAGTGGTGCACTGTTGAAACAGGATGACTTGTCCCGTCCTTGCCTAATCTATCACCGTCAAGTAACTTGATCCGATAAAGCAAGACTCCGTCACCGACAAAGCGCACATGTATTGGGTAAATAGGGTTTCTTAAGGCAATATATACAAATGAAGTTGTAAGCTCTTTTAACAAGGGTGATTGAACCAAGTGGTAAGTAATTCGGTATCACTTAAGGAGGTCTCATGTACCTTATTCGTCATGTCAAGCATGTAATATGAGATAACTAACGGATTAATCAAGTATGGTTGACTGAAAGATATTATCTCACCACTGATAAGATTTGCTTGAATACTGTGGCTGGTAATAAAAAAAAAGTTGTAAGCTCTTTATTCCATGCACATATTTGCATCTAGCAGATGCCAGTCACACCCGATTGAATTCGCCTGTGTTGCAATGGTAAATCAGATCGAGTACACAGATTACCTGAGATATGAAATATACCAAGAAATGGACCGCCCACTTGGCCTTGCCTGGCTCCTTTTCATCTGCCATTAAATATCCCCATACCCCGTCTAAACCCCCATAAATACAGACGCCTGTCCTCCTCGTATTTGCCCTCCTCTCCATCCTCATTTACACCCTCATCCCCGTCAATCACCTCCCTATCTGCTTCTTCGCCCTTCACTGTTCCTACCGCCATGACTCTTCCTAGCTGCAGTAAGCCGAAGCTATTTACTGCCCTCTTCTTATCTTCAGTCCTCCTCGCCACCCACATTGATCTGGCCATCAGCAGCTCACCTTCATCGCCGCCATCAGCAGATCTCCTGCAGTCCCAGTGCTTGCTGGTGCCGGCTTCGCAGTTCCTGAGCTCGATCGAGTCCACAATCAATGTCGTGAGGAAGGCGATGGGGACGGTGTCCCACTTTGGGAGCGTGTTCGGGGACTTCAGGCTCTCCAACGCCATCTCCGACTGCCTCGACCTCCTTGACTTCTCCACCGATGAGCTCTCGTGGGCAGCCTCCGCTACCCGGAATCCCAAGGGTAATGGTTCTTTTATCCCTACTCCCACTTTAATCATTTCCGTGTCTCTTGTTCCTCTTACTGCATGTATACTCCCAAGTTTATATCCAACACACACATATATATACATATCCATCCTTCTTCTTCTTCTTCTTCTTCTTCTTCTTCTTCTTTTGCATTTTTATTCATGCCATATGATAAATAAGAAATTATGAAATCTCAAATAACTGATATTCAAGCGGTTTATTAAAATATAAAATATATATATTTTTAGTTTACGAATATAGGTGCATGTTGGGTGGGCATCGTGGAGCGGCAAGTGTACTTTTTTCCCCCCTAAATCAAGAGATTCACTTCACTTTGTTAATTGGACCATTGATACTTTTGCTTGTAGCATCCACTTGCTTGGCCTATTCCTCGTACTTTGCTTCCACACCCATCTATGTTTGCCTTTGGTATTGTCTTCTCTCCCTTAAGTGTAGCTTCCAGATTCAAGTGTTAGGTTGGTTCTTCAGCTGTGAAAAATCAATCCGCTGCCCTTATCATATGATCCCTGTCCCCGACTTTGGGTCCTGTATACTGAACGGATGTAAAGCCTCACGTCATTTCAAACGCGGCCGTAATTGTTAAGTTTGGATAAATGGGTCGTAGCTACACTAACATCGGATACAATCATAATTACGTCGTTACTTTGTCCCCTCTGTACAACATCTTCAGCATCTACTGCTTTAACTGCCCTGTGATGTTTTTCGATACCAACATGTACTCCGGTCCCAGGGCAATTATCCCTTTCTTATTGAATAAAATTCAAACGACATGAACGACGTTAACGTGCTTAATTACGCTGGATCCACCGTATGATTAGTTTAGTCTATTCGGTTATAAATGCCATATTCAATGTCTCACATCATGAATGGTGGATGGGCGATGAACTCATTCATCAGGTAAGCACAATGGTACCGGAGACCTAGGATCCGATCTCCAGACATGGCTTAGCGCGGCCCTTGCGAACCAGGACACTTGCATCGACGGCTTCGAAGGGACCAGCAGCATCCTCAAGGGTGTAGTCTCTAGCAGCCTCGGTGAGATCAGCTCGTCCGTCCGAGACCTCCTCGCCAAGGTCCATCCAGCTCCAAAGCTCAAATGGAGCAGCCGCAGTGGTGGTGGCGGTGGCGGTGGCCATGGAGGGAGGAAATTGATAGCAGGCGAACCTGAGCAGTTCCCTTCATGGGTGAGAAATAAAATAGCGATTCAAAGTGAATATATCTCATTTGACTATTTTTTAATAACCATCGATATCAAGTATTACTGTTCCTCTTGTTCTGCTCAACAGGTGAGGCCCGATGACCGGAAACTGCTGCAGGTAAACCGGGTTCTGGCTGACGTGGTGGTGGCTCAGGACGGCACCGGGAACTTCACCAATGTGCAGGAGGCAGTCATGGCGGCCCCCGACTACAGCACGCGCCGCTTCGTGATCCACATAAAGAAGGGTGTGTACAAGGGGAACGTGGAGATCAAGAAGAAGAAGTGGAACATAATGATGGTCGGAGAGGGGATGGACGTAACCGTAATCTCGGGTAACCGGAGTTTCGCCGATGGGTGGACGACATTCCGGTCGGCAACTTTTGGTAAGACCCTGTTTTCTCTCTCTTCTTACATTGATCTCCAGGAATCGGACTAAATTCATTAATGCCATCTGCAAAGCGGATGAAATATTGAAACTGAACAAATTGATTTGATCTGTGCATTACCCTATTGTCCCAGTCCACGACATCATCCGTAGATCGAATTGATTTCTAGGAAAGATGTATTTACCAGACTTGGGCTCAGGCATCAGGTGTCGGTGGGGGGTCCAATAATAACTCGCCATGTTGCCACTGAACCAAATCTTGTAACTGATATTTACAGATGGTTTGGTCGTCGGATTGTTTTTTCTTTTTCCTATTTTAGATTATACAGGTACTTAGAAGTTATTCCAACTGTCTGGCGTTGACGTTGATGTCATGTGCAGCTGTGAGCGGTCGAGGATTTATAGCACGGGACATGACTTTTGAGAACACGGCCGGGCCGGAGAAGCACCAGGCGGTGGCCCTGCGGTCCGATTCGGACCTGTCGGTCTTCTACCGGTGCTCGATGAAGGGGTACCAGGACACCCTGTACACCCACACGTTGCGGCAGTTTTTCCGGGAGTGCCGGATCAGCGGCACCATCGACTTCATCTTTGGGGACGCAGCCGTGGTTTTCCAGAGCTGCCAGATCCAGGCCAAGAAGGGACTCTCATCGCAGAAGAACACGGTGACCGCGCAAGGCAGGAAGGACCCGAACCAGTCAACTGGGTTCTCGTTCCAGTTCTGCAACGTCACCGCTGACTCGGACCTGCAACCATTTGTTAGCACCACAATGACCTACCTCGGGCGCCCCTGGAAGCCATACTCGAGGACTGTCTTCATGCAGTCGTACTTGAGCAATGTCCTCCGTCCGGAGGGCTGGCTCGAGTGGAACGGCAACTTTGCCCTCAACACGCTCTTCTACGGCGAGTACATGAACTACGGGCCGGGCGCAGGGCTCGGGGGACGGGTCAAGTGGCCCGGGTTCCACGTGCTGAACAACTCAGCCCAGGCGGTGAACTACACCGTGGCCCAGTTCATCGAGGGGAACTCTTGGCTGCCTTCCACCGGGGTCGCATACGTCGCTGGCCTTGGACAATAGGGCAATATTGTTTCTACATAGTTATTCAGCTCTACGAGTTTTACTTCCACGCCAATGATAAATATGCCGAAAGTGTAGTGGGGTTCTATTTTTTTTTTTTTCCTTCGGGTGCAAAAGAGGAAACGCATAATTTTCGTCCGAACTCCAATTTGAGTTCGGACATCGAAGAAAGAGTTACATGGGATGTGGGTTATTTGTAAGCAATGTCACAAGCAAACTATAGACAAATGGACCACCAACTTCCTGGCACTTTTCCACAGGTTCCATGACAAATCAATAATCCGACAGACTAATAAACATATAATCCATTTACAGCAAACATAACCACCAATCTAGACCTGAATCTCGCTGAAGAGCCAATATTGACAAGTCAAACAAGCTATCTGCATTTGCGTATGAGTAGCAGCTTCAATACACAGTGCCACCCCCTTATAACTAGAAACAGTTCTTCACCTCCTTTACCCGAAGGAAACAGCATGATGAATCCAAGATTTTCAGGAGCCAGGAGAAGGGACTGACGGGGATTTCTTATAAGCATCCATCTTCAATTGGCTCAGGTTACAGCCAAGATGTACCATCAGTCATTGTGTTGAAATTGTTCGGCTGTTTCCTGCTATAAGCAGCCAGGATGAGAGAAGGCAACATTAAATCAGCCATAGATTGATTGAATTGGTTTTAAAGAATATCAGTATGTTTTTGTCAACTCAAAATCACATGGATGCCCAAGGATCGTGACACTACGGAAACAAAGCTTACTATCCCAATTTGCTAAGATACAAGTAGATCAGACATGATATGGTAGGTGGGCTTTTTCTTCAACAAATCTATGAACTTGAGCAATTTTCTTCTAAAACCAAAAAGAGAATGTGCAATCTCTTACGCAATTCCAGAAAGAGAAATAACGAAAATCCAAGATAATTTCCAATATCACATAGATATGCACATTAGAGTTTTAAGACTCATACCTGAGCAGTAAAATGTGAATGTTGAAGATACTGTGGCGAGAAGGGATAAAATGGTGCCGCGCTCAATTCAATTGAGCCCTTTCACCAATGGAAAAAATGAATAAACTAAGTTAATATAAATTTGATAACGACATTATTCATTATAAAAAAAGATAACCACATTTAGTGGCATAAAATCCTGAAAATGCTAACATACATGATTTAAGTTAACAATATCAAACGGCACGTTAACATGAGCATTGGCTTGCACAGAGTTGTCCACTGTACAGTCATCTATTTTTCCTGCAAGGAACAAATGCTTGTGATAATCCATCTTTAAAATGACCGCAGGGGACACACACCCACCTCAGCCTTATTTGATTGCTTTTCTTTTTGGTGCTTAAACAGCACCATTTAGAAGGTTAGCCAAGAAAAATGTTTTCCTTCCTTTACATGACAAAGCAAAACAAATCTCCACGTGACAAAAATCTTTTACATGTATTACTTGTTAAGAAAATTGGAAAAGAAGAAGAAAAATCTGCAGTAAAATTATGCTTACTGGATTTTGAGGACTCATTGCTTGCTTTCTTTTTACGTTTCCCAGAATTCCCACTAGAATGTACATTATTTGCAACTTCCAATTCCAAATCTGCCTCCACTCTCTTAAGCTCTTGATCTATTTGACGGAAGCTGTCCCTCAACAAGACTCTCATGTTAGGGCTCTTCTGGCTCCTCATGATCATATCATACGCCCACCGCATCATCTCAGTGTGGTATTCAACCTCCATCTCCCTCCTGTTTGTCTCCATCAAATCATGATTAGGAACTCGGTCTCGGGCACTTTTCGTCCACCGTTTTAGAATATATTGATGAGGAATAACATTCACATTCTTCATGTGGAGACAACTCAAGCAATGAGAACAGAGGATTCCCATGGACTCAAACTTCTTGCAGGAGCATGAAACATTCAAAGTAGAGGAGTCGAAGTGAACAGTATACTGCTTCTGATCATCCATGTCACCAACCATCTGATAAGTGCACAAGGTTCCTCTTGAGCCAAGCTCAGTAGACCTCAGAGCACCCACTCCTTCCAGATACTCCTGCTCAAACAGCTCAAAGATCTTGCGTGTGTATGTCTGGGCTGCCTGATGACATAAACTGCTCTTCTTGATTACAAGTGGAGGGGCCCCTTGCTTGCACCGAAAGTTCAATTTCAACTCAGAGTCGCGCCAACGAGCAACTAGCTCATCAACCTCAAGAGTGAACCTTGTGAGGGACGTAATCTTACTACTTGAAATTCCATCAAAAATATCCACGCACTCATTCCTTTGGGATGATATGACACCACAGGAAAATGCATTCTTTGAGAATGCTGTGCTCCACTTCTGACGATTCCTGTATATGATTTTAAGCCAATAGTGGTTCTTGCAATCATATTCCTCCACCATTCTTTGCCAAGTCTCTTCAAACTCCGCCTCTGTGTTGCACTGTTGCACACATTTACGGAACAGCTCCACAAAAGCTAGGTTTGAATAAAGGCCAGCCAAATGTGATGAAGCTTTCTTCACCATATGCCACGGGCAAATTATATGGCAAGTATCTGGGAAAACCTGGAAAATTTGACACACATGTTAAAGTAAATTCACCAACTCAAACAAATTTGAAAATAGTAACGAGTCCACAGAGCTAAAAGTAGATTTTCCATAATTTATTATAACACAAGAAGATATTTTGAATCCAGTTCCGAAGACAACATACATGAAGTTATTTTCTTCATCAGCATTTGTGCAATGGAAGCTTATATCAATGATGGCCATAATAGAAAAGTACCTCTTCAACTGCCTGAATTAATGCTGCATCATCCTGATATGTGACTATAGTTTTTGGAGCAATATTACCCATTGCCTCAAGAAAAGACTTAAAAAGCCAAATAAAGGATGTGCTCGTCTCGTCCAACAAGAATGCACACCCGAACATCACTTTTGCCCGATGGTGATTGATTCCAAAGAATGGAGCGCATAGCAGATTGTACTTATTTATGTGATAAGTGGTATCAAAAACAACTACATCTCCAAAATACCCATAATCAATCCGGGACCTACCATCACACCAAAAGAAGTTGGTCACGCGGCCTTCCTGGTCTAACTGTACATCATGAAAAAACATTACATCACCATTCTTCTTCTTCTTGAACCACTGGTACAAGCTCTGTGCATCACCTCCCTCTATAAACACAAGATTTTGCTCACTTGTAGGATTCTGATCTCGCTGGACAAAACCAGTATTTTCAGTGGTCATAGTCAATGTCTCTGCGGAGTTTGATGGATGAGGTTTCAGCCTCCTAAAATTTCTTGCAGATCTTAGCAAGTGCCTCTCTTCAATACTCGCCAATTCATGGTTGTGCTCTGCAATAAAATGAGTGACCTTCCACTCGTCATCTTTCACAGTGAAGCGTATCATTGCCCTACAGCCCGTCCTAACATCCAATCTGTTGTAGCTCGGTGTCTCGGAGGGGGCTGGGTCTTCTTTAAAACCCTCCTTTGAGCAGACATATTCCTTTTGGCGAATAAGTCTTGTACCCTCGTAGTATCTTGACTTGGCCTTCCGAATACTAAATCCTTTCTCATATGCATATTCATTGTATAATGCGTATGCCTCCTCTTCACTGTGTACAACTTTCCCTAATAGATTATCATTAGCAAAGTCATCATTCAATCCCCGAGAGACTGTTGAAGCATTCAACTCAATGTCTGTCAGCTCCCTTTCATCCACTTCCACTGGGCGCTCTGTACCATGAGGAAGCACTGTAAAACATTTCAAAGGTTATAGCAATTTAACTCCATCTTACCAAATGCCAAAATTTATACTCGTGGAAGAAATAAAAGGAGAGCTTTTCTTTTTTACCTTCTTCATTAGTTATCTCTTCATCCTTCTCCATGTTCCTTCAGTTCATCTGACCTGCAAGACAGAAAACATCATTCGGCAATTTGATGAGATGGTGCAGAAAATCTCCAATGCCTATGAGCCCTGCACTAGGTCTAAAATGTCCAAATCCAGCACCAAGCTAGAGATATAAGACAGAGATCACAAGCAAACATAGCTAATAGAACCAGACCAGACCCAGTAACATCTTCAAACTTCACGTACATAATCGCAATATAAAACCTCGCTTCCAATTCAGACAGGAATTTTACACCTCTCTTTCAGGAGAATCCACGAAAACACCTGATGGGTGCTACGGCATCAAAGCACTCGAACAAAATTACGAGATTGGCCATTAAACACCTCAGATTCGAATCACAGAGAGGACAGATACCGGAGGAAAAATAGCTCCTTGCTAGGTTAAACAGATAGATGATCACAAGATCAATAAAGGGCAGACGAAATACCAGAGGAATGTGTTCTCCCATCCACGTAGCTCTCCGCGCCGCAGAATCTGTACTCTCTGACACCAGATGAAGAAGTCGGAAAGGAAGGTGACATTTTTATGATCGGGTGGGTGGGGGTGGGGAGGGGAGAGAAGAAATGAGATGAAATTACCAGCGAGCGGGAGAGAAAAGAGTCGCCGAGTGAAGCGCGCGAAAGAGTCTCGTCTGAGTTGAGTCGCAACTGAGGCAGCGACAGCGTCAATGGTCCCGGGCAGAGGAGGCGGCTCGAAATTCCCGTTTCGTGAATCCTAAGGATTTTAAAGATGTAACTTTGGCAAATTCGAGGAAGAATAATCATAACACTGCTTATGTTTTTCTTTTTAATTTCCATTTTTATTCTCTTATTTTTATCTTATATACAAGAATGCCCATATCGAAGTGGTACTTACTAACTGAATCAATTTTGACTCGCAACGTATATCATACATTGCCGCCGCAACTCGTCCCGACCAAAGTGCAGGTCAATACTCATGCATGTTATGGAAATTGCACATTCCTTACAATTATACCTCACCATGTAGAAAAATATAGGTGTGCAAACCCGTTTTACTTGGAAAACTCACCAGTACAAGTATACATATATATACATGTGCTGACTCTCTTTATTGCCGTGATGACAACTACCCTAATCCAATATTATGTCACATCAAAACCTCACCATATACCACATGTAATGGAGAATATCTTCAGAGTTGTTTCAAATTCATGTCTGAGAGGCTAAGGCCTATTAAGAAGTGCCCTAAGTAGTTCCATATGTCATGGAATTCACTATAAATTTGTAACCCGGGAAGATGACCTGCCCAACTGGAAACAGACCAAACAGTTCATTAAATCGAAGCAGTATGTACATCAAATGATCTATGTACAAATACTCACAACTTGGTTTATAGGATGGACCTTGAGAACTTAAATGCTATTTACACGTTTCTTTCACTGTCGTGTATAATTAATTCACCAGAAAGGAAGCCAGAGAGACAGGTGCATGAGAATAGGACAGATTCACAATGTGCAAATCATGCATACGGGCGGTACTGCAGTGATCTGAGGGTAGCTCCATACATTGTGGAGAAAAGGTCTTCAAGGGCTGTGTACAGAGGCTCCGCTGCCTTTGGCCGGTCCACTGTCCCGAGAAGTAAGTCTGATGTGGTGAGATAAGGATCCCCATAAAATTGGAGGTTTGTGTCCATCCTTGTTGCAACGATATTCCCCTCAAGCGACACTCCCACAAAGGCACCTTCAATAAATCGGTCACAAGACTCATCATTTGAATAATTTATAAGTAACTAGTTCATACCCGCCAGCACATGGAAGGAATACAATGAGGGCCAGCACAAACTCTTTAACATATATTTACCTTTGCTGCAGCTGTAGGTGTAGCACATGCCAGAACCCCTGTCCCCAGCCCGAACATCCGCTTCAACCACTCTCCCGACAGGCCCCGCTGCTGCACTGCAACCAGCACCGAGAGAGAAATGCATGCGACTGCAAAATGTCTTCACAGCTTTGTAATCATGAAGCACAATTATGAAGTCCATCAACTCACCACCAATCTGCATCATACAGAAGATGGATTTATCAACTAAGCAGAAAATGGCAGCGGCAAAAACAATATTCAAGTTCTTTATTTTATTTTATCTTTTTGGTGCGGAATTGGCAGTTCAACTTCTATTACCATCGATCGAACGTGTATGCTGTAAGAAAAGTTACAAGAACAGCAATAGAGCCGAAGGAAGTATGACCTGAGCTCCCCATCCTAAACCAACAGAGAGAATAGCTGACGGGGCAGACCAAGAACCATCAGGCCTTTTTGCAATGACCAAACCGGTACCGATTTTATATGCAAGCAGAACACCGGCTTTAGCAACTGTAAGAATAGCAAGACCTTTTGCTCCTTTTAATACAGCCATCGGGATGGACCTGTCAGGGTTCAACTTAGTGACCTGAAACAACAGAAGACTGTAATTAGAACCTAATCATTTAGGTGTAGATTCGCTGTCTAAACAGCAGCATGAAAAAATGGAAATCGAGATAAATAAGTGACTTCATTGGAAGTTAGTTTCATGATATAAGGGAAAACAGAAGATTGAAAAGTATCAGCTCAACCTGGGAGTAACTTCTCAAAGCATTGGATGCTTTGTATATCTCATGTTCCATGGTCAGACCAAGTGGAAGATTCAACCACCCCCTTGTACAGGTCCAGTCCATGACATCATGCTTCGCCACTTGCACAGCATTGCTAATGGAATGGATAAGGATCCCTTGAAGAGGGTCCAGTCTATCATAGCAAGTATCACACACTCTCTGCGGATTCCTCTCCCTAAACTTGACAGGCAGAAGGCACCTGCCCTTACTGCAAGATCGGCAGAAAATACCACCACAGAACCGACAGTGGTGCCTTCCTCTGGTAAGTGCAGTGAAGGGGGCAGTGCACTGCATGCAAACTGATGCCAAGCTATCAGGGAGCCATTCTGGAGGATCAGCATCCAACAGATCCTTGTATGCACTGTAATTCTTCACATTTGGCTCCAGAAGTGGTGGAGCACTTGGTATATAAACTGAAGAATGCAAATAAGTTTCTCCATTTTTCCCTGACCCAAGGAATGAAACATCTGGGCTTGAGTACCGCTGGTCCGTAGGGGCAGAAGGAGCTTTATTTCGACCAGTCAAAATTGTAAATATCCCACTCATCACATTTTTCAAGTTCACCTCTGGAGGCATACTAGGCACTGAGTTACTTGGTCCATCACTTTCATACTCATTGCAGTGCTCTTCAAATGCAATTGGAAACTTATAGAGAGGATCCTTCTTGGAATTTTGTGAGCTTAATGGACCATCAGATTGGGCAGCTGAAACAACCCACCCACTGTCACTACAGTCATCATCACAGGAAAACTTGCTCTCTTTCTTATTTACTGTTGAAAGCGATGAATATGAAACTCGTCCATCCGGTGTGGCCATATGATTGCCCACACGTAGCTGCAAACCAAACCGAAACTTAACAGAGTGGTCTTCAGGAGGACCTGAGGACAAATAATTGGAACTTTGAATGCAGGTCAGGGGGAAATCCCATCAGAGCAGTTAAACAAACAGAAAAGAGCGCACATGTAGACATCTGCTCTGAAAGTGTCAACGCAAGCTAAAAGAAAAACGAAGGGTTAACTAAACTATTAGAAGGCAACTGAGAACATCTTTGTGGGATCATCTCTTCAAGGGGGTGGGTAGTAATAGATTATCTATAGCACAGGCCCCCGAATTCACCAAAGCAGTTTGAAAATTATGGTTCTTTTAGAGATCCCAGATCTTAAAAAGATCTGTGAAGCAACCCAAGCAGTAGTATTTCATTTTTCTGGTGCACTAATCTGTATCTTCTAGCGTTTTTTCTAAGGGCAGTTTCATGCTTTATTAGAAAAAAACACTTCTACTCAACGTGGTAATCCTCAAAAACTTGTTCCCGAAAATTTCAACCTAGACCAATAATAGACGTGATACAGTAAAATCCAATCAAACAGAATATAGAAAAAAAAATATGAAAAGAACCATCATTAAGCCACAGCAAAGATATAGTACATCATCAATCATTGGGAAACGATTCAGTGAGAAGCTAATTACAGCACAAAAACTGCAATTTCTAAACTATCCCTAACCTCGATTAACAGCTGGTCAGCACACGCCTCCGGCGATGCAGGAAATTGAGGTGAAGAGGCATATCCAGAACAATCAATAATAGAAATTTGTCTCTCTAAGGGATGGTGTCATAATAGCGATGCAATCAACCACTTCGGGTCAAAACAAATCGTAGAATTTTTCAAAAACCCTAACACGAGAGATGCTACCTCTTTCACTTCAGCTAGAAATCGCAGAGCCGCCGCACTAGTTACAGGTGCCGGTGTTCGGAGGTCGCCGCCTAGGAAGATGAGTGAAAGGAGAGGAGGAGAGGTGAGAGGGAGGGAGGGAGGGAGGGAGGGGTACGCAAGCAATGAAGGAGCTATGGAAAGGATCACCTTTAGCTTCATCCGCAGAACAGAAACAACGAACGAAACGACGAAGAAAGGAGAGAGGGGAATGGGCCACATGGGCCTCCCAAGTGTGTAATTCTTACGTAATGGGCTTTTGAGATCAATCTCGCTCTAGTTTCCCTTTCTTCCTCGGGACTGTTACGGGAAATTATGGGAAATGTTAAATTTAAAAAGACAACTAAATATAATTTTTAAAATCGGATCGGGTTGAGAATCGATATAAACATGAGTTCATGGGTTGAATCGTATATTTAATAAAAAATATTAATAATATAATATTAGTAATAAATTTACAAAAATATTATAATTTGAATATAATTTATGACAAAAATTATTAATATAATTATTATATTAAATAAAATTTTAATATAAAATATAAATATAAATCTAATAAAATAAAATAAGTACATTATAATATGTTTTATTTTTTAAAATTTTAAGTTGACTGATTTTCTCACAGGTTCAATTAGGTTCACCGATCAGACCGGGAACCAGCCGGTCAATCGGAGTTTTTCTCTTTGAATGTGCAATTGGATTTTTTGTAGGAACCAAACCGAGGGGAGTGACCGGTTCTTGGTTGAATCGGCCGAACCAACCAACCCGATCCAGTTTTTAAAACTATGCAACTAAGAATCCAAGCCTGACACGGCATTGGGTGCGGAAAAACGATGTGAAATTTCATACCAAGGTCATCCATAATCGAGTTAGTTCAGATATAAAACCAAATTATGCTGTCGGCTAGGAGCATCACCGCAAAATCTGGTTAGTATTGAGAGCTGAGACCGAGGCCAGCGGCTAGGAGTCCAAATTGACATTTGGTTTAGGAAGGTCAGCTGAGAATGGGGAACATTCGGGTGACGTGCTCGAATGGGACAATCTCTGCACCACTCTTGTCCAGCTCAGGATGATTGAATTTGTTCTGAGGTATGACAATGAGCCCGTCCCTCATCAAATAGCCCACCGGAAAGTTTGCAACCCGATGAGCAATGAACTTGTCCAGTGATGGTTTTATTGTTAGCGCAACCTCTCCAATGGGGCATTACTAGGCGAACACCGTAAGTGTTTGTCTCCTCCTCCACTCATTTTGACAGTCTAGGACTTTGCAAAGCAGACCAACCTGCGGCTTGGTTGGATTCATGGGCTGGTATGGCTTTGATGGACTTAGGCATAGGTTTCACGAGGACAATGGGGTTTTTTCAAAGCGTAGATGATTAGGGCCTAGAATATGGATGAGGATACAAGATATTTCTATCCAGCACTGACTAATCTAGATTATCAACTTGTGAAATTATTAGTGTGAACTGATGTGAGAAGAAAAAGGACATGATAGAAGAAATACCTCTGCAAGCAAGCATCATGGCCCTTGAAACCTTTTGGTAGGTCAGTGAAAGGATATGAACAGCGCAGGCTTGGGTTTGCTTGTCCAAAACCTGCATTAACACTGGGAAGATGTATTGTTGAGCACTATGCTGCAGACAGCAACATAAAACCAAACTTCTAAGAGGCCTCTCTTAGTACAAATTTTTTAGTAGTTTGTCGAGCATCCTCTAACATGCAAGAAAACAGAACTTTTATGGTATGTAAAATGATGTAGCAGACGGCATGAGATGGATCGCCAGCAGAAGGAACGAATCGCACCGGGGACCTCAGATCCAGCTAAAAAAGCGCGGCTCTATCTGGAAGGGGGAGGATAAATACAGCAGCATCGAAGGTGACTCGGTAACAGCAAATGGATTCATCGGGGGAAGGATAAGAGATAGGGAGCAAGTAGACCTGCTCATTGACGGGGATTTTGAGATCGGGGTGGATGTCGGGGGGGTTGTAAGGGTTGAAGGCGAGGAGCTGCTCAACTGTATAGGAGACCTGCTGCTCCGAAGGTTGTGGCTGCGGCTGCTTCTGAGCCTCCCTCCCCATTGCCACCTTCTTTTCCAAGCAAAAGAAAAAAAGAAGGGGGAAAAAAAGGGGCTCGAACAATGTTCGCTGGTCCCCTCCCTCTATCCCTATCTTTCTAGCTTCCTTCTCGACTTTCTTCACTGTGAAATCCTGAGTCTGAGCTTGAGGACGAAAGAAGGATTGGGGTTCTAGATTTGCAGCCGATTGATCGACAGGGGTGTACGGACGTCGGCGCGCGCGCTGATTGTCCTCCCTAACGTGGCGACGTTTTGAACTTTGGAAAAGTGGAGGTAAGTGTGCGAAAAATAAAACGCTGCTTGGATAGAGTGAAAAGGAATGGGATGGAAGGAATCCAGTCACAGTGATCTTTAGTTCACCGAGAGCACCATCTTCTTGTTAATCGGCATTTGTCACACAGCTGGGTGGTCTACTGTCAATGCTACTGAAACCATCTTGGTGTAGAGTATTCTCCCCCGAGAGGACTTGCCCATCGAATCAGAATGCATTGACGAGCATATAAATCTTGCTAGATAAAGGACAGATGAGAAGAATGTGTATACAAGATCAGGTATCGATAGTATCAAACATAATTGTCAGATCGCCTTTCTTTTCATCAGCATCATCAGTATTAGAGTTAACACAGTTTATCTGTCACCTCTCCGCAGGCAGCCCTAAAGATCCCAATAAACAATCCCTTTTTCCTCGGGCTCAGATTGAGAATGTTGTTTCCTAAACGAATGAGACTGAAGTTGGCATACATTCTCTTAGTAAAGCTAAGGCCGTTTACCGGTGCAGGAGGTTTGATATTAAGTTCCATCCCATCCATGGCTTCTTGTCGTTGGGGGACACAAAGTTGAGCTGGAACATCTCCTTTCTCACTTGCTCACCTGACTCGCAGAAACCCACCAGCTTTGCTACGACCTCGGCACTCTCCTGCACGTTTTGCATGTTAAGTGGGTCTGTCCATAGCTTGCTCACTAGCTGCAGCCGCCTCTGCTTCCCACCAGGTGGAATTTCCCATTTCTCGTAGAGCCTCTCCCTCTCCTCAGGTGTTAACTTCGAACTTACCCTCTTGGCTAGGTAATCTCTCTCCTCTCTAAGTGCCCTTATGCTGCATCAAGTGTAGAAAAAGGTACATATGAAATCATTTTAAGAATTCAATCTTTCTTGCATAAAAGTGATAAAATACTCTATTGATCTCAGTGCATAAATTGTGGTGATATCTTTTGTATTCAGTAAGTAACTAATGCTTCACAGATTTCACTAAAAATATCTGATATTCTTTTACAAACAGTTCACGATCTATAAGCAGAACCAACCAGCTTTTTATCGGACAAGAAGAAAGAGCTCACTCCTGTAGTAGTTCAAGCGTCAAATACCAGATATGGCTTATCATAAGAAAAAGGACGCACATTATGATGAATATCTGCATACTATTGAAATTGATTCAGATTGTTAATGGAATCTATTTTTCTCAAATGCATCAAGAAAGAGGGAAAAGTTGGCATGGCTTTAACTTGATAACGATTCAGTAAAGTAAATGAAATGAGTAGCTCTACCCCCCACAGCATACTCATACTTCCAATTACAAAAAATCATCTACTGTAAAGAATTTTGCCACCAAATTCTCTTTCTTTTGGCACATTTCATATGTCCAGTAGAAGATGATTAAAGAGACAAATAAGCTACCTCAATGAAACAGACCCAGCAGGATCATCACCCAATAGTGCTGGGCTCGCATTCCCAAGCTCTGCGAAGTGTTGCTCTAGCCATGTCAGTCTTCGGAGTTCAACCTCCATGTATATCTGATCAGAGGGGTCCCCTTGGAACAACAGGTAAAATTGTGTCCTATGAACAATAGGAACATGGCATAAGTGCCATAACATGATGATTTGTTTCCTCTGATCCTCAAATAGCAAAGGCCATGCCATGGGGGACATGTCAGTCATGTCTGCCTCATCAGGCAACTCATTCTTCTCCAGTTCGAGAACCTGGTATATGTGAGAGTCATAAAATCATAGACGTTATGTATAAAAGGAACCTTAACGTGCATCTCTGGCATAAGATTTCTCATGGAAATTTTGACCGCCACACTGAAAATGAAGTCAATTTTAAAAAAACAAATCCTAACACTGGATTACCTGGCAAACTAAAAGCTGTTTCTGGTACTGTAGCTTTGCAACCCTCTCCTTTAGCTCAGTCACATAAGCTTTGATACTTCGAATGTTCTCCTCAGCTGCATTCTTGAACATCCTCTCCATCTTCTTCACATTTATCGATTTGGACTGCTTTGGGGTTGGTGTTCCATTACTCCTTGATGGACTTTCTTTGTATGAAATGGAAATCCTGTCCTTGGGATCCATGTTCTCAGTCTCGTGATCCATTGCTTTTCTGGAAGATAAAGGCGAACATGGGGCCCGGATAATATTCTGCACATTTGGGCTGTTGCTCAAGCTAAAAGGAAGTCCCTTCTTCTTTTTTAGACTCCTGTACTCCAATGGCTCCTCGGCTGTCATCTGGAAAGCCGAGACAAGCTTATCTATAGATTCCTGAACATTCTCCAGTTTCCTTTCCAATGACATGATATCATTCCCCTGAGAATTGAGCCGACTGATCTCTTCCTGCAAATTTGCCTTGTCTGCAGTGACAACTTCCTGGAAGGAACCAGCAACTTTCATGTCCTTTATCTCTGATAGCAGCTTTGCTATATTTTCTGCAGCCTCTTGACTGCCTATCCTGTGGGAAGCAACCTCCTTGTGAAGAATCTCAAGAACTCGGGTTGCCTCTTCTTCAAGCTGTCTCTGCCGCTCATCAAGCTTCCTTATTTCATTCACAAGCAAGGAAGGATCAGTGGAAGTGACCGATTGCCTCAGCCCTGCCTTCCTTGTTATTGTGCTTCTCAGTTTACTTTTCACAGGAGTTGATCTAACTGAAAAGGATGGTTCCATCTCGAAGGCAAGACGCCTCACAACATGATCTGAGGGCTCATCCTGGTTCAAGCCTTGAGAAAGTTAAGCAATGACTAAAGCTAACAACTTTTCAACTTGACTAGCTGTTAGCACTATAGATGGGGGAAAGAATTACCCTCACTTCCTTACGCGCTTTTCTTTCTGATTCCAGTTGGGACTGTGCAAGATCCCTCTGTCGCTTGAGCTCTTTCATTTCTTTCTCCATCTATCATGCAAAGTTTCTTACAGTAAATCAAATGGTAGCAGTGGAAGCTAATTATTTCAGTGTACAGGCAGCTGCGCAGTTTAAACTGTATGAGTGAAAGTCAGCTCTATAGAGGAAGAAACTGGTCACAAATAACCTTACCCCCTCAATTTTCATGTCTTTCTCCTTTAGTATGGCCCTGAGATGTGAGGAGGAAAGATCTGGGCATCGAAGCTCTGCTTCCAGTCTGGCCACTTCCTTTTGTAAATGCTTCACTAATCTCTTCTCTGGTTCAACCTGATCAGAAAATGCACTCAGAGAAGCATCGAAGGATCTGCATGGTAGTGTTGCACAAGAATACTACAATCAATTTTCACCCTTTGATTTAGTTTTAATAACTCACCATGTTTACTTGAGCTCTATTTGTTACTTCTTTGGCACTAGTGGCAAAGGAGAGCGTGTTTTTTGTCTGCTCAACATGACTTAAAGCTGGACTGACAGTACATATCATAGCTGTTCGAGCATTTCCTCCTAGTGAATGCTGCAATATGCGTGTGAGCTTAGAATCTCTATATGGGATGTGTGAGAACCTCTTCTCCACGCTGCAAAGAAAAGTTATATCATGCTAGACTAGTTAGGGAATGGAAATTATGGTGAAACAAATAATTGATCATTTACAAGAAATTTTCAAACAGTCTTCTGGATATTCCTCACCTTAGTTTTCTTATGACATTCATGAGAGTCAGTAAACTGCGGTTGATATGACTGCCTTCCTTCAGCCTTGTTCCGCCTGCATTTGTTTGGCTTGCACGCTCACTTCCAGCAAGGTCAACAAGATTCTGAAGAAATTCAGTTCACTGCTCTCATGAGAACAGCTAGTACTTCACCCCCAATCAACAAACCACATTGAAGAGAAAAACATTTTATACCAAACTAGCAATGAAAGACTTGACGCCCCCTGAATCTTCCTGGATACTGCTCTGGATGGTCTGAAATCAAAAGGTAAAAGAGAATACAAGGACATTATACTTCATCACGGTACATTAGATTCAAAAACCTGTGCAATTTTACAACATAACCAAAGTACTAAGCAATGCAACCTCATCGTAACCCATGCACAAATATAAGAGGGATTTATTTTGCAGTGGCAAGGGTGAATCTAAGGAATCAGGGTAAGGAACTTAGCCAGTTGACTGAATACAAGTGAACTAAGACGAAATGAATCAGGAATTCTGAATACAATCTTCTACAGATCTTACCAGCCTAATTATCTGATGTGACCTTGAACTTTTATCATTTAAAGCAGTTTCTCCCACTTGTCTTTGAGCTGCATAACAGGAAGGTAGAGAAGGTGATGTATTTCCTCAGAAAATTGACAGTGCAGCAAGACAAGACAATGACAGGAATATTAGCATTATAAAGAAAATGATACTGTCATGTTAGCTGCATAATCTTCAAATATCATAACTAATTTATACTGCCCAAGTCCTGAAGTCTCGCTCCACATTTTCCCTCCATAAGAATGAGCACTCTCATGAGATTTGATTGATCCAAGTAATGAAAATGCATTTCACGTCAAACTCTTCTATAATCATATGACTAAACAAGATCAGCACTGTACCTTCACAGATGCTGATTAGCTGCCGCAAATGCTGCCTATCCTTGACAACTTCTTCAATTAGTTTTTCCACAATTGTCCCTTTCTAAAATTCAAAATAAAAGTAAAGTTAAGAATGAAAAAGGAACGAAAACCAATTGTTAAATCCAGTTTTTCTGTGATGAATTTCTTTTTTAAGTACCTCGGGATCATCCAAAAGGCGCAGGGAACCAGACTCGAGATTCAAAAGATCACGAACATGCTCATTATATATCTCCAATGCAGAGATTTTCAGCACAAATTCCTTATCTGGGTTCTAAATTTTAAGTGGATGCATTAGCCTCATGGAATCATAGAACAAAAGTACCTGAAAGCAAGGAATAAGAAATAAAAAACAACCTCCTCAATGTATTCATAGATGTCCTCGATGGCATTCTCTGTGATTCCTTGCATGGTATAGGTCTTTCCACTACTGGTTTGCCCATAAGCAAATACAGTTGCTACCAGAAGATGGAAATTTGTGAGATAGAAAAAATAATAAACTAGCTAAAGGTAGCAAAAACAGATCCTTTGAGAGTCCCACTGGAAATTACAATTAATTCCTTTGAGAGCCGAAAGAGCGACATCCTTTGCCCCTTCTTCATAAACCCTCTGAGTAGAGCAAGAGGGATCAAAAACTCTATCTGTTTAAAATAAAATTCAAATTAACGAAACAGATTCAAAAGACCCAGTTCACGTCCAAAATGAAACAAATGGTCTTTGATATACCAAAGATAAATGGAGCAGTGCCCCTCTCTTGGTTAGGGTTCTTGTAAATTATAGTGTTGCGATCCAAGCACTCCCAAGCAATGAGGTCGTACATTGCTTGCTCTCTCCTGCTTAAAGGCCTTATTCTAACAGTGACCCGAATATTCTCCTCGCAGGTCCTTGAGCCCCCAGGTGTTGATAAGAAGGCCCTCTGCATCTTTGTCAAAGGGGTAGCTGCAGCCCCTGACATCTTATCTAAATGCAGCCGCACAACCCTGCAGTAAAACACTGATGCATATTTTGTAATTTGCACCAAACAAAGTACAACAATACTTGTAGAAGAACAAGGCAGTAGTGATAAGAGATGGAATATACAGATGAGAAGGACTAAAACAAAGTTTTCGGCATTAAAGATCTGTTCTGCCATAACAAGAACATATCTTGAGAAGCTACTTGCATTTGGGACACTCTATTCTACCAGCAAGAAATTGAACTTCTATTGGTCATCGATTGATTTAACAGAATGCCGACAGCAGCACATGCAATCCTAGAATTGATTGCCACCAAATGCCCATCTCCATATCCCAAATTCCAATCCCCAACTTCTAGTTAAGAAATACGTCTTGTCTGAGCAACCTCTATTCCGCAAACAATGTGACCGAGCATCACAAATTCGAGCAGAAAAGCTTAAAGAAACTCGAGAGAAATGGCTCAAGAAGCATCGAACTTCAGCAAAGATCACAAGTTGCATGGAGAAGGACCCCTTTTTTTCCGGTGAAAATGGAGACAGAGACCTTCAAGAAGGCCGAAGAGGTGAAACTAAAAGCCAGGTGCTCGGTCTTGGGGATTTCTTCCAGTGTTTCGTGTAGGAGAGCCGGTGGAGATCGGATTCAACAGCTCCGCAGTGAACTGAGACGGAGAGACTAAAGTGAGTTAGAGATTGGAACGGGGGATTGGGAAGTGACGAGAAGTAACGGCTCTATTTGTTTCTATATTTACTTCGTTTCCTGTGCTCCCCGTTGGGCGCGTGATGGTCACGCTCGTCTCAGAGGTACCGTACTCTTCCGTTTTCTCTTGTGAATGGAGCCACCTGAGACAATTCAAAAAATATACGTCCCTCCCTCAATGTTTCCATTTTTAAATTTTAGCCTCCTTTCTCTTGGTGTTGCTCGTTAAGTCCTCAAATTTTATTAATATTTCCAAGTAGGCCTCTCTACCTCCAGGGACCGTGTCCTGCCCAAGATGATATGATGCACGAAGCCCAAATTTCCCACGAGCACTCATAGGCCACGTCCACAATTCGACGCATGGCCCCATTGAAACATTTGTCCATCTAAAATTTTTCATTTTTTTTATAGGTAAAAAGATGTAACAATAATAGTTATTTTTTTTAATAACAAGTAATAGTAATCCATATAATTTTTATTGTACCATTGAATCTTGAATGATACCAATCAGAATATGTGCCTCTGGGTCTAGTAGGCTATGGAGTCACAGGTCCGTCGACTCGTCCGTTTGGGCATGTCATGTCGGGTTGGCCTCTGAAAGCCCATAAAGTACTGTCCTCATCACAGTAAATTATAGTGGATCAGTCTACAAGATGTAGCTCACGAGCTATATACATTAGTTTCAGCTTATTGTGCAATTAAATTATAATTATTTTTATATAATTGAACAATTTTCAAAATTTCTCATAGCCGGCCGGCCCGAGAACTCAACCCCAGGCAAGATACTTTTCGTGCCGGTGCATTTTTGCCAGGTACGAGCGGGAGATGATGAGAGGCAAGCGGCCGGCCGGTCTATTTTCCTTTTCCTTTTTCTTTTGTTTTTTTCCCCGTGGGCGCGCGTGAGGTGCACGCTCTACTCCTCCCCAGTGGACCCACCCGAGACGATTCAAAGATATGTGCGTTTGGGCCCTCACTTCTTCCATTTTTAAGCCCTCCACCTTGGTGGGGGGGCGGCGATGGAGTTCCTTTGCGTCCGGGCTTCGATGAAATTGGGCTTATCTACGGCCCAAATAAATTTTCATATGGGCCCTTATACTTGGGCCCAGTAAACATGTGAGCCAACTGGAAGTAGCTTGCTTAGCATGATCTGTGTATGATTCTGTCCGGTAAGAGGGATCTATCGGTGCTTTCTCAACGGGTCATCACTGAATGGGACAACTCAAGACTTCACTTAGCATGGGACTCGAACAGTTTTTCGCAATTAAGCTCTCGCATTAGGATCTAGAAGTGGAGGATGAAGGGCCATGGGCGGGGGGCCATCAATGAGAATCTAGCTCACGGTCGCTTTTGTATCAGGTGGAGAACGATATCTCCGCATCGAATGTTCCTTCTTCTTTTTTCTTTTTTCTTCCCTGTCAGCTTGTCGTGAGGAAAAGAGCCACTTAGATTGCACTTCTTTGGGGTATCGAAGATGAGCCTCATAAAGTCAGATTCGGTCCGCCCTATGTCCTCTTGCATGATATGCGGGAGCCGTCGACCGTGGAAGGGATCGTTTCCTATTCAGTCGAGCATATCACCAAGAGTGGATCGGAGAATCTTATCGGGCAAAAGTCACCTCTACTTCTCGCTTCATGTAATCGAGAAAACAATCCACGGGCGTTGCCTAAATCTAACAAGGGCACTACCAGTGATGTCAAATCGCAGCGCAGGCCACGGTAAAAAGCAAAAGCCAATCAACGCGATGGAACCCACCTCAAATCCCACCCAAGGAGCCTGCCTACGCATTGAAATTTTGGCTCCCGCGTAGCTAATAGGGTTAGAAAAGGTTAAATGAGCAAACTAGATCTGAGTCAATATTCTAATTTAAATAAATAATATATATATCTGCATCAGTTCAGCACTAGGGCTCAAATTCTCCATCTTGGATGTTTAACCATATTATCCAAATTAACATGTAGTAATTAATATATTTGTCTCAAAACTATGTGGGAAAATGTCCATTCGAGGATTCTTTTGGGTCCATAAAAGAGGAGAAAAAAGAATATATTTATCAAAAAGGGTAGAAACGCCAAAAAGACACCATAGAATTATTCACCTCGTCCTTTTCGGCAAAGGAAGCTACAGTTCGAAATGACAATGAGAAGCATATTCACCTCGTCTGATTGTCCAGCCGGCCTACCCTTTTCCTTTTTCGCATTAATAAGAAGAAAAGGATAAAGGGAAATTTTATGAATATGAATCGAATTTAAGATTTTTTTAATAAGAAAAGGACGGTGTTAGGGATGGTAATCTTATTGCCTCCGTTGTGTAATGTTCGTGTTTGCTTGTCTTCACAACGACTGTATCAAACGAACCGAATGACTAACATTTAGTACTGACTCCATTAGCATATATATCACTGTCAAGAGCCTAATAAAGTTCAAGGATTCGGTGTCCTCCAAGATCTAGCCCAAGGAATGCACAACTACCTTTTCAGGCAAATGTATTAAAGGGCATTTGAACCCGAAACCTAAAACTTACCAAAACGCATTGAAGCGAACTAATTCAGGATCTCTTAGTTATATTGCAAAGATAATATTATTATACTAAACTTCATTCTCTATCACATTGATATGGTACTATGTCTTCCCAATCTACTTGTTACTAATAATACTGTAATTGCTTTTTATCAATGTGCAACCATCCAACTTAGGGTTCTGCTCATGGCAGTGTATCCCTCCAATCGCGTCTCGAGCGTGACGCTTTTGGAAAATTTGTCGAAATGCTAGAGATGGAATCTAATGGAAGAGTTGAGCACTCTTAATCAGCATCCTAAGCTGAAACTAAGTATCTAGATAGAAAGATGCCTACAAGAGTGTTTTTTTACCAGGACGGCCATTTCGGTGGGGGCCATGCGTCCACGGCCATACATCATAATCTTGAACACGGACACAGTCCCACGTATCATCAGACAAAGGCTTTAAAGCAAAAGTGGGGGAAAAACGTATATTCCAACGATTTATGGACAAGGAAACTCGCATCCAATAATGCAACAAGAACCATTTCAGCTTGGACGGCACATGGTGTCTGTTTTCGTCTTGCCAATCCCTTTGATGTGAATACTGTTAGTGAAGAGAATTCATGGCCTAGAGAACATTGCACGTGAGTGAATCGATCGGATTACAAACTAGACTTATCAGTTCAATAAGGTTTTCGAATTTTGAATAATACGATCCAAAAAAAAAAAGAGTCACGTGCTACAACAACAGACAGGAAATGCCATTTTGTCACTGGCACATGTGGGCCGGCCCTACCTGCAAATCATCCTAATAAAATTAGCACACTCGCTATTTGCACTCTACAAACCAATTTAATTTTCTATCTTTAAAAATAAATACAATTCAGCCGTAGCCTACAGTCGATGATTCAACGGAACCTCTCGATTTTCTGTGAATTTCTGAGTTTTCATAGCATTTTTCCCCTCACCTTATTGAATCCGTACATAGCATGGCTTAAGCGCAAAGATAGTATTTATTAACCATATTTTTAAAAACTGGACCAGATTGGAAATCGGTATAGGTATGAGTTCATGGGTTGGATCGGGATTTAATAGGTTGAACCACATATTTAATAAATAATATTAATAATATAATATTACTAATAAATTTATATAATATCATAATTTGAATATAATTTACAATAAAAATTATTAGTATAACAATTATATTAAACAAAAGTTTAACCTAAAATATAAATACAAGTATAGTAAAATAAAATATGTATATTATAATATGTTTTTATTTTTTAAAATTTTATATTGGTCGGTTTTCCACCAATCCAATCAGGTTCATCTATCGGATCAGAAATCGGCTAGTTCAATCGGAATTGACTTTTTTAAAAGTACAATTGGGTCTTTTATAGGAATCAGACTGGGTGAGTAGATGGTTCTTGGTCGGACCAACCGGCCCGGTCGAGTTTTTAAAACTATAGTATTAACTATCAACTTGAGAAGATGTGATTTTTCAATCATCATCGGTGAAATCTCTTTGTTTCATTAATTTCCCACCATCATGTCTCCTTTGAGTCGATTGGCCTAATAACAGAGATTTATGTACGAATCTAATTTATAAAGTTTGAGGGTTTCGATCGACATAGAAAGGATGCGAGAATCTTATGTCTTTCTTCGTATCATGTGCCCCTTTTTATCTACTCACAGAAGAGATTCATGTACCTAATAGATGATACTGACATTGGACCGAAGACAGTGTCACTGCGCTGCACTGAATTAATTCCCCTTCATTTTTATGCCATACAACGAGAATCTATTATCAACAGCCACGATAACAGGTGGCCGAACCATTACACTGGCAACACTCGAACCCTTAGCAGGCAGCCGTCCTTCACCGACCGAGATGTTCCAACCCCTCTGAGTACAAATTCCCTCGTGTTTCAAGACCGGAGGGCTCGGCCAAGATGGAAGAGATTCTATTAAATTTATTGTGAGCTCATAAGGAATCGAACATGTTTCCACTTACAATATTTTTTTCATTTAATTGATATGAGATTGTATATCTCAACACCCACCTTCATGTGGCAACGTGATTCACTTTGTCATGTATCGTTAAAAACCCGCCCTCAACGAGCCGGGTACTCTTCTTCCGGTCTTAGACGAGAGGGACAACCAGCCACGAGTCAGGGCAATTTTCTTCCATACTTGGACTTATATCAACTGACCATGAGTCAGGGCTCTGGACTCGGATTGGACAAGGTGCGAGCCCACTGACTCTGATACCATATTAAATTCATTGTAAATTTATAAGGAATCGGGCCTGTTTTCACTTACAAGCTCGGGCTGATAGGTGGCGGTACCCAACTTTCTTATAAGCTCACAACGTTTTCTTCATTTAATCGATGTGAGATCGTATATCTCAGCAGATTATTTGATGTCTGTGATCGGGAAGTTGCTATCTTGATGCTTGATCTAGGAGGGCAAATGGAATCCTTCCCCCTCTAAGCAGCACCCTTTAAGAGACAGAATGAGTCCCCCCTACAACTTCCTCTGATTCTTGTGAAGTACCACGATTTTAAGCTCTAATCGCACTCATGAACTGAAGCCCCCACACATTCCTCCTATATAATAATGTCTGCCGCGGGGAAGTGATGGCTCAGAAGCATAGGAGACACAAGGGCACTTGAGGAATGGCAAAAAATACTAAGGGATACATAAGACATTCTGCTCAAATTTAAAAATTCTTGGTATAATTGGAAAAATCGCAGGAGTTCATGATTTTGTATGTCATTTACACTTACTCTTAAAATATTAATTCATAATGTCATTATTTATTATTTAGTTCGATCTTGACATTTTCGCAACCCAACTTGTCCTTCTAGAAATTCCCTGTGTGTGTAAAAGCACGTGATTATATATAGTTACATTAAGAACACGAGGACCAAAAGAAATTTGCTAACATCTCCGGGGAAATCTACCCATCATTTTCAGGATATTCTATGAATAAACTAATAGTTTAGAACTTAAATTTGTCAAGTAATAACCTCAATAATTTAATTTTTTTAAAATAATTGCATCATCGGCTCTCATTCTATCAATCAGAAACTCTAGTCTCCTGTCTCATGCTCCGTCACAACAAACAAAACGGTGCACATAACATAACCTAAGTGTCTCATAAAATAAAAATTGGGATGTAATCGTTAAAAAAAATTATTACAAATACTGAAGGATCTTAACAATTTATATATTTTAGTATTTATATCCCTATATTTTATTCTATTGGACACTTTGGTCCATCGCATTTTTATCGTGCGAGACGGTAGATAAAAGTGTTTAATGGAATAAAAGTTCGATATATAATTATTTTATAAAAATTATTAACGTCTTCAAGTGTTGGCTCCTAAGAAATTCAAGATCTAAAATGCTATCTACTTATACTTGACTGTATCATTCCCTGTGGAAAAAAATTCAAGTCTTATATAATGTTTCACGTTTTAATTATTAACTTACTCGTATAATATCAAGAATAATTGACACTTGTTATTACATGACAACGTGCCTCGCACGGTTTTCGTCCATTTCCCGCATGGACCCAAGAGAAGCTTAGCCGTGGGAGAATTTTCTCGTTCCCATTCGAACTGGGCGGTCACCGATTATGCATCCTCATATGGGTTGCATAAGAGACCGGACCTTTCTGTCGGGTAATGCCACGTCGGACACAGATCTGTTGTCCGGTCCTATCACAGGTCATCATACAGCCTTTGCCGTCTCGCACTTTTGTAATGTTTTGTGATTTGGCCGATGGGCCCCGCCCTTGCCTCTCTTGACACGTGGGTCCACCCCGCCACGATTGTTACCCGGATAATGAATAGAAAATTTCAGATAATTCCATCTCATCGTACGGGAAAGCAATTAAATGATAATTTAATAGATTTTTGCCGTATACTGGGATGAGATAGGATTCTTGAAAATTTTCCTTTCAACAGTGGTGGGACGCGAAAGAATAAACTAAATAAGTATTCCAAAAATAAAATAAAATAATAAGGATAAAAAATGAATTTAAATTAGAGGAAATAGAGTAATTTTTAAGATAATTGATTTAATAAGAGGTAAAAATTAAATTTTAACTATTCACAATTTTCAAAAATTTTATTTGTACTTTTTATTCCCTCGTGCTGCTGTAGACGGAAGTGCTCCATTTCTTGTGACTTCTGGTCTGAACCGGGAAGCGAGGGCCAAGAGACATGACACCGCCAGCGACAGCCGAGAGGGCGGGGCCTGGATTGGAAGTCGCCCTCCGTCGGCCGCCGCCGCATTGTCCCTGCAGTTTTTGTCACTCCCCACGTCCACAGTCTTGTCTGCCGCCACGGTCACTGTTATCAAACTTAGGGTTAGTCAAGTATTTGGTGAAGAACATGAGATTGGACATGAAGTGAGCTCCAATCCTCGGAGAAATACTGATCGAAACCGTCGGTTAATACTCCCCTTTTCTTTTCTCGCTGAGCTCCCGGTAAAGTCAAGTCCTGGATGGGAAAATCGCGGCCTTGTACCGATCGGCAGTCGATACCTACCGTCCTGGATAAGGAAAGGCAGATAGATACTCGCATGAAAAATCAAAAGTGCAAACAGATTAGGAGATGAATAATCAGAAAAACAAAAGAAAAAGAAGAAGAAGGAAGAGTTGAGATTAATTAATCAATTAAGCTAGCTAGAGGAGGATATAGAGATCAGAGAAAGTAATGGGTATTGCAAGGCCAAGAACATAGCAATTCAATCAATCAATTAATTAATAAAGATGCAACACAGCGCCCGCCTCCTCCTCCCGGGATTACCGCCGCCAGAAGTGGCGGCCCAGATGGCCGAGCCACCCCACCCACCGCCTCAAAGGAATTGTCTTTTCCTTTTACATTTTTTTTGTGGGGTATAAAAAAGGCCCCTTTGCTCAGCAAACCTCGCAATCCCATCTCCACCATTTGCGTCCATTTTCTCTTCACAGTATTTCCATTTTCTTGCCGAAGTCCCCCACGATTTGAGGGTTAGTGGAATCATCACACTCATCAACCTTTGCTGGCTTATCGTACTGCACTAGCAGTCGCGATCCGGTCGAGTCGTCCGCTTGGGCTTGGTTCGACTTGTGGGCCCGGTGGCATGGTCATAGAGCTGAGTCTGATGGCATTGGGTTTCGTCAGCCGAGTCAACGCAGGCTTCTTCTGCCAATCTCGGACCTAATCCTCATAGCATTTTTCCCAATATTTAATTTCCATTTGGAATAAAAAATTTGAGAAATTGATTGGATTCATGAAATCGAGGGCCGTTTAAGCCCGAGTCACGAGACGGGTTTTAAATGGGAGTGTAATAATTGTTCTGAGCAAAGTTAAATTAATCACAAAATTAATTGCAATTTAATAGTCCTTTAAGCACTTTTTTACAATTATAGTTGTAAGAATTTAACTTTCAATAGTTGACTTTACAAGTAAAAATTGTAATTTATTGAATGTAAATGATATAATATCCAAAACCTAATTAACTTAATGTTCACTAATTTAAATTAAACAAATAAATTTATTATAATATATTATTTAAAAGTAAATAATAACAAACTATCTTTATCCATTCATATTATTTTCTGTTACAAAATTCAAATTTTACATTAAAAAAAAGCTAATCCTGTGACCAACCAAATGGGATCATTCAATGCTTTCTCGACCACCATTAGTCTCCCTCATTACGCAGCAAACCTTTGTGGAATTGATCATGAGAAAGAAAAAAAAAAGAGTCAAAAGAAAATACAAAAGAAAATTCTAAGCATATTCTCAAAAAGATCCTTACTTCTAGAATTTTTTTCAAAAATTTTAATCTTAAGTTAATTTTTTTCCTATAGATTTGAAGTTTGTGCTCGTGACGAAACAGAGGTGTCAGTATGCTGCCATAAATAGTTTTCCGTACGAATAATGTGCATTTACTATTTACTCCTCGAGGAATATTATGAAAACAAAAGTAAGGACAGGGGGCCAAAGAGCGTAGAACTATCAAGGCTGGACACACACACACACGAGCCGACCGATTTAACACAACCACTAAGGTGCATTTTTAGGTACGTGTCGTCGCTTAGTTCGGTATTAGGATGACAGATGACGGTTCGGTGGTTGTTTGCCCGGTTGATGCGGACTGGACCCCATCCCCCAGTAAACTTTGGCAAGGGGCTCACACTTGACCCCTCGCCATTGATGACTGTTAGGTTAAAGGAGGGGAGGGTCCATTCATTAAAATGAAAATGGAAAAGCAAAAAAAAAAAGATTTCTATTAATAATGTGATGTTACTGTTGGACTGTCCACCCCCACAATGCATCGTCGATGGAGGGAGGAGGCCCTTCTGTTTTTCTTCATTGAAGATGGAATTCAGGAGTTTATCATATCGTAAAATTCTCGATTCCTAATTGATAAATTGATTGAGTGTACTAAAATTATACAAGTTAGATGGTATGTTAGAATTATACACTAATCCTCAGCCCCATCTAATATCAGTTTGGGTATGCGTACTCTTTGTCAAGCTCTCTCTCTCTCTCTCTCTCTCTATATATATATATATATATAAAAAAGTGGTATCCGAAATCTAAATAACTGCTAATTCATCAAATTGTATATTGTAATATATGGAATCCACTAATTAAATCCCATATATCAATTATTAACATTTTCAAATCCTAAATATGTATTATTAACTAATTATTATTTCAAACAGTTTTATTCTGCTTAATAAATGAGAGACTCTGTCTATAAATAAATTTTTTCTTAAACAATATTTTGAATTTTAAATTAAATTTATTTTATTTAAAATTAAATTGGTTAAATTTTAAATATTAGATATTAAAAAATTAATTAATATTATTATTTTAAAGTTATTTTATATTATATTTAAATATTATAAATAAAAAAAGTGCTAAAGAGGATAAAAACTGAGTGGAAAATTTTTTGTTTTTATCTCATACCTAAATATTACATTTTAATTTTGTCTATAAATTTCGACAACCAGGACCCCATCAACCATTCCTGTGTTCTTTACCCTCCTTCCCTCTTCGTTCTGTTCCAAAGCTCTGTCTCTCTCTTGACTCCGTCCCTCTGGTCTGTTTACCTCTGTTTCTTACTAGGTATACTTCTGATCTACCTTCTCCTCTTCTCCTCTTCTCTTCTCGCAATATCCTTTTAACTAAATCTGGAAGATCTAAGGGGTCTGAACAGATATCTAGCGAATGCTACTCGATGAACCCCGGATAATCTACGAGGAGCATTAGATGTCCTGAAGTTGTTGTGGTAAAAGATCGTCAGCAAATCTGGACACCCAAGAAACACTGCTAATGGATTAGTGTGTCTCTCGATAAAAGAGTTTGCCTTTACACTGTGGAAATCTATGTCTAAGATTTCCGGTTTCATGTGAACAAGTCGGGTGCTGGGCTGAATTATCCTAAACATTTGTCATGGAGAAAATTATCCAGAGTCAAACTTCTGCAGATTGGGATCTCTGTGTCCATTTCCTTAACTTATATCCCTTCATGTTCCCCGTTCATGATACAGTCTGATGTGGATCACCGGATCTCTTCTTTTTGAGGTTATACCTTGTACTAGTGTTAGATTTCTGATTTTAGTTCGAGCATGTGAAAGAGGGTTCCATGTAGTGGTAAGATCTTGCTACCATACTCCTCAGTTGTCCTATGTCCCCTCACATCCTCTTTCTCTCTGTCCGTTCGGGGTCCATGGGTGCTGTCTTGTGACCGAAACAAGATTTAGTTCAAGACCCAGTTGAGAATTTGATCGTATTTTTGATATGTTTGGTCAGTTGGTAGGTTTAGAAATTTATGTAACACCCTAGAAAAGCTCAGCAGTACTTGTCCCTGTTGATCTTTGACTTCTGGTGACTGTCCACCTCCCATAATAATGGTTGTCTTGGATCATCTGAATTCTCATCTTGCATTTTCCTCTTAATATCTTCTTTACAGATCTAAGGTTTACGAAGGATTTCAGGCATGGCGGAGCGGCTTCTGACTCGATCTCACAGCCTCCGTGAGCGTCTCGACGCGACCCTGACCGCTCACCGGAACGATATCGTGGCTTTCCTTGCGAGGTAGAGTTGCATACCGCTGTTATGCATACTTTTGGCTGATCTCTTTCGGTATGATGTATGGTGAGAAAAGAGACTCAGAACTTACCAACCCGTGGTTCGAGTTTTCGCAGGGTCGAGGCCAAGGGAAAAGGCATACTGCAACGCCACCAGATTATTGCCGAGTTTGAGGCGATCTCTGAAGAAAGCAGGCAGAAGCTTCTTGGTGGGGCATTCGGCGAAGTCCTGAAAGCCTCTCAGGTAGATCTCTTTCACCTTCTCATATTTTTTTCGTGGAAACCAGATTGTGATTCTCCCATCTCTGGATGTATAACACTTTAGAAACCAGTTTCTTCAGCAAAAATGGGAGAGCCTGTTTCTGTTTTCTAAAACTCTAGATATATATAGGCTTTAGTCTTTTCTAATGTTTATTACTGGTTAAATAATTCAGGAAGCGATCGTCTCGCCTCCGTGGATCGCTCTGGCGGTGCGTCCAAGGCCGGGTGTGTGGGAATACATCCGTGTGAACGTTCATGCCCTCGTGCTCGAGCAAATGCAAGTCGCTGAGTACTTGCGCTTCAAGGAAGAGCTCGTGGATGGAAGGTAAATGAACTAACTCTGACCTCCACTTCTCCTGCCAATTATCAAAAAGCTGCAGGGGCTCGTCCTTATATCAAGCTGCTCTCTTTTCTGCGTTGTAGTTCTAATGGCAACTTTGTGCTCGAGCTGGACTTTGAGCCGTTCAATGCCTCATTTCCCCGTCCGACTCTCTCAAAGTCGATCGGAAACGGGGTTGAGTTCCTCAACAGGCATCTCTCTGCGAAGCTCTTTCATGACAGGGAAAGCCTGCACCCTTTGCTGGAATTCCTCCAAGTTCACTGCTACAAGGGCAAGGTAGGAATTATAATGTTTAACTCCAAGAATATGAGAGTTGCAAGATGTATAAATCTGACACGTCTGGATATCTTGCAGAACATGATGGTGAATGAAAGAATCCAAAACGTTTCCGCCCTCCAGCATGTCTTGAGGAAGGCGGAGGAGTATCTTTCAGCGCTGAAGCCCGAGACCCCGTTCTCCGAGTTTGAGCAAAAGTTCCAGGAGATCGGGCTCGAGCGAGGCTGGGGAGACACTGCAGAGCGGGTCGATGAGATGATCCAGCTGCTCCTCGACCTTTTAGAAGCTCCTGATCCCTGGACCCTCGAGAAGTTCCTTGACCGCATTCCAATGGTCTTCAATGTCGTGATCATGTCCCCGCACGGTTACTTCGCCCAGGACGACGTGCTCGGCTACCCCGACACTGGTGGGCAGGTATATGATTACGATCTACTTCTTTCACTCTTATCTTCCACATAACTGCGAGTCCCAGATGCGCCAAAGCTGATTGGTTTTTCGGTGTTCTAGGTTGTGTACATTTTGGATCAAGTTCGGGCCTTAGAGAGCGAGATGCTTCATCGCATCAAGCATCAGGGACTCGACATTACGCCTCGGATCCTCATTGTAACTCGTCTGCTGCCCGACGCCGTGGGAACCACGTGCAACCAGCGGCTCGAGAAAGTTTTTGGGACCGAGTACTCGCACATTCTTCGGGTTCCCTTCCGGAACGAGAAGGGAATCGTCCGCAAGTGGATCTCAAGGTTCGAGGTCTGGCCGTACCTAGAGAGGTACACTGAGGTAATAACAAGAATCATCACATCACATGAATCCGACTCCAAACCGTGGATGATGCTTGAGCTAATTGGTACGCATACTGATCTTACTAGGATGTTGCAAGTGAAATTGCCGGAGAGTTGCAAGGGAAGCCTGATCTGATCGTCGGGAACTACAGCGACGGGAACATTGTTGCTTCTCTGTTAGCCCACAGATTGGGAGTTACCCAGGTTTGATTGAGATGATCGTACTTGCCTTTGTTATCCCAGCTTTGAAAATTACTCATCAAAACTTTGCTGTTGTACGTGATTACTTTTGCTCAATATTCCAGTGTACTATAGCCCATGCCCTCGAGAAGACCAAGTATCCCGACTCCGACATCTACTGGAAGAACTTCGAGGAGAAGTACCACTTCTCATGCCAGTTCACGGCCGATCTCATTGCGATGAGCCACACTGACTTCATCATTACCAGCACTTTCCAAGAAATTGCAGGAAGGTGAGCGAGTTCTGCTTGTGCAGACTGCGTCTCGAATTGGAAGATCCTTTTGGCCAACTGGAGCTAATGTCTTAAATGCTTTTTTTTTTTGTGTGTTATCAGCAAGGACACGGTCGGGCAATACGAGAGTCACATTGCTTTCACAATGCCCGGACTGTACCGGGTCGTTCATGGGATTGATGTCTTCGACCCCAAATTCAACATCGTCTCCCCCGGTGCAGACATAAGCATCTACTTCCCCTTCACCGAAGAGAAGCGGAGGTTGAAGTCCTTCCACCATGAGATTGAAGAGCTTCTCTTCAGCGATGTTGAGAACAAGGAGCACTTGTAAGTCCTTACAATCGAATTTACTATTCCTTCTCTGTCAATTACAGCATCGCCAGCGGAGCTGCTTAGACAAGAAGAACTTCAAAAGATTGAAACTTTTTTTGCTTTCTTGGTGCCAATCAATTTCCAGGTGTGTGCTTAAGGACCGGAACAAACCGATCCTCTTCACCATGGCGAGGCTGGACCGTGTCAAGAACCTCACGGGGCTCGTTGAGTGGTACGGGAAGAACACCCGGCTGAGGGAGCTCGTGAACCTGGTTGTGGTTGGTGGCGACCGCAGGAAGGAATCAAAAGACCTGGAAGAGCAGGCCGAGATGAAAAAGATGTACGGCCTCATCGAGACCTACAACTTGAACGGCCAGTTCCGGTGGATCTCGTCCCAGATGAACCGTGTCCGGAACGGAGAGCTCTACCGTTACATCTGCGACACTAAGGGGGCCTTCGTCCAGCCAGCCCTCTATGAGGCCTTCGGCCTGACCGTGGTCGAGGCCATGACCTGTGGCCTCCCTACATTCGCAACATGCAACGGTGGGCCAGCTGAGATCATTGTGCATGGAAAGTCGGGATTCCACATCGATCCATACCACGGGGAGCAGGCAGCCAATCTCCTCGTCCATTTCTTTGAGAAGTGCAAGGTCGACCCCAGCCACTGGGACACTATCTCGCAAGGCGCCATGAAGAGGATCGAGGAGAAGTACAGTCTAATTTGCCCAGCTTATCCATTGTTTGCCCGATAAAACCCCTGTGCAGCATATCCATCATTCAGTAGTCTATTCTTTCTTTCTTTCTTTCTTTCCTTTCTTTATTCTCACCGATCGATTCGATTTGCAGGTACACGTGGCAGATCTATTCCGAGAGGCTCCTGAACCTGACCGCCGTGTACGGGTTCTGGAAACACGTCTCAAACCTGGACCGGCTCGAGAGCCGCCGCTACCTCGAGATGTTCTACGCCCTCAAGTACCGTCCACTGGTAAGCAATCTGCGGAACCCTGCGAACACTTCACATACCTCATTCATTTTCGTTCAACTGGAATATATCCACGCAAACTAAATGTCTTTATATATATATATATATGTGTGTGTGTGTGTGTATTCTGTCGCTGAATCGGATTCCGTGGGATTATCTCTTCTCCATTGTAGGCACAGTCTGTTCCGCTTGCTGTCGATTAGATGGGGCGAAGGGACGTGAAGAGAGAAGTTCGCTTTCTGGAGTTTATGTAGAATAATATTGTCACAGTTTGAGGATTGTGATACCTTGTGAGTGAGGAACGTGTTTCCGTCTTTTTTCTCTTGTTCCCCCTGTTTTTTGTTTCCTCGTTTTCCCGTTTTCCGGGATTCTTGTACCGCGGACATGCTTGTAATTTGGGTTCTGAAGCCCATCAATTCAGTAGAAGTCCCCTGCCTCTTTCAACACCCAAGTTTTGAATGGTAAATTGCGCCCATGGTTCCAATTTAATGGTGTAATAATCAATTTGGTGCTGTAACTTTGATGGGCTTACTCAGGGAAATATTCTCTCGCAATAATAAGTGAAAAATTGATTTAGGATAGAGATATCGAATTAATTTTGATTCTATTTTTGACATATTGATTTCGGCCATTCCCTTAGGCAAAATATAAATAAATAAGCCGGGGAGGAGCCCGTGTTGTTCATGGACCTGTGCATATGCAGCCCACATGGGGGGGGAGCTCAGAGGAATGTCCATAATCAGCTTATAACAAAGCGCGACCATCTTCTCTTCCACGGCAGCTTCCATGGCAGCTTCCACCGTGAGATGGTTTTGCTGCTTCACAAGGAACCTGGGCCAGCAATGTCAGGTGGGACAAGCCGATGCAATGATCTACATCCCGATCCATCATTTTAGCTTTTGGGATTAAATTTACAACTGCAAGCTAAGGTTTTCCAGAGATGTCTGTGATCATAGTTCGGTCTTTCCCAGGGCATGTTTCCCGTTTATATACATCGTATATGGTAATGTTACATTCTTTTAACGGAAACTCCACCGGTTCCCCTGAAGTTAAAGAGGGACGATGCCCCCACACCACTTAGACCCGTCACTCCCCTTATTTATCATGATAGAATTATTCCAGCAAGCTGTGGTACGGCAAAGAAATGAAGAGAGGTGGGGAAGAGAGGACACTGAGAGGCTCATCATAACCACCCATGATCACAATCTCTTCTGTCCCCACAATCTGCTTTCTAGCAGAAGCAATCGTGTGTGATGATTGATGGCCCTTGGTTTGGCACTAGGATGGTTTGGTTTGGTCTAAGTTTCAGCTAAAAGCACGCCCAACAAAAGATTCTGGAGAGAATCCTCAGCATGAATCTCCTTGCCTAATGTCTGGAGGGAGCCCCGTCCGTGCCGACTCGGATTTGGGTCCGAGGAAATCTAGATCCGGTAATTCGGAAGAGGTCATGTTGAGAGGTCCGGTAAGGATGACACTGCCTCATAAAACCAAGTGGGTACGGTGTCCGTCCTTTTTCTGGATAAGACGACGCCTGACAAGCGATAACACTTCACATGGTCTTGGATTCGGCATGGTAAAGATGAACCCTCATTTGAATTTCAGATAGTTTTGGCTTGTGATCTGAGTTCTATCGAGCATCCTTACGTACAAGATATTGTGATTAATCCGAGCATCAACAAACCAATCTGGTGGCGAAATCTCGGATTTTTTTTCTAACGTGAAAGCCCGTACCTTTGCAGTGATTTGATCCTTCACTCTCTCTATTAACGTTTGCGATAGGAATTCAATTACGAGGGCAAGAACGGCCATTGATCCTAGTTGATGTTCGTGAGGGGCAACCGACGTGCACGTTGACTAGCGTCTGACCATAAACACCGTGATGTGACCTTCACGGTTCCACGTCAGGTGGGATCGGCCGGAGCGATTGAGGACTGCGCGGTTGGGTTCTGTTTGGGCTCCACAATTAAATGGGCAGAGCGTGGGCCCAATTCACATCTTAGCTGTCCTTGATGGCTCCTCGCTAATCGGAGCACACATCAGGCGAACAATGCATATATCGTAGGGTAGGTAGGTAGTAAGTCGAATATCATCTATGATTAATGAAGGAAGTAGAATGCGGAAAAGTCATTCTCGATCTCCTTGTGGCCTAGACAATTACGAAGATTTTACAAGAAAATCTGATGATCGGAGAAGAAATATTAAAAAATTTTCATTACGTGTTATTTGACATTTAGAGTTTGAAATGGTGACGATTAATTTAAATTCTTATTGAAGTAATCTTTCATAGGATAAGCCTAAATTAATGTTACGAGGTGTTAAATTAATTGAGCCACGTGCAAACTGCGATAAGGCTTGCTGCCGAAATTGACAAAAGCCATACTAAATTATAACGGAACTCGTATAGTAACATGTTATTGTTTCCTTCGAATCTTATGTTAACACAATCTTTGATGAACTTATGACTACACATTTCATCACAAGTCCGTAGGGTTTTTATTTATTTTGACAGTGGGTTGGTGTGGATCGCGTCATTCGATATCAAAATCACAACTTTATTTTAGATTCGTTAATCTAACTATTATCGAGTTTCTCCTTTGGTTTATTCCGTCTTTCTTTTGTTTTGTTCCCTCTTAACATCACTCTGTCATTCTTGTTTTCTTTCAACTTCTTACAAAAGAGAACATCATTTCATATCAATACTTTCAGTAGTTTATGAACTTATCAAAGTTTTTTCTGTGAAATTTTTCTTTAGTTTATCGATTAATTACTTCATAGTTAACCGTGACATCTTCACTATATTAAGTTTCTTACCTATTTATAATTAACGGACTGCGAATCCCCTTAAATATGTTGTTGAACATATTTTTTTATTTTGTCGTCTCATCGCAAACCAGTCTCACTATGGATTAGTAAGTTTCTTGTATTCATGGCATTGGGTCTCATCACATGTTTGCATAGTTTTTACATCACATATCAACCAATAACATGTAGGCTTGGTAAAAACAAAACAAAAAAAAGAAGCTATGTAGGTAAGATGAAAAATGTAAGAAGAGTTTGACAAATATCTGTAATATTTTTAGTACCAAAAATGACATAAAACATAATTAAGGGGAACTTTACGTCATCATTGGCGGGTGACGTTAAATTGGTTCTCCAAGAGTTCCAACATAATAACTATAACTAGACGTGCATATATCATCATCATCATTAACAGTGATAATTACGACATTAAGCAGACAAGAATAGTCTACAAAATTAACACCCTACAATAAAATCGATCCTCGTATACACTAAAGTTTCAGAGCAAGTTGCAAGAGAGAGAGAGAGAGACGCATAGTATGAATGTGGAAGGGACACGATTGAACTCGTCGTGTTCAGAAGTTAGCCCAACTCCTATATCATGTTGAACTTTTAGATTATGCCTAAAAGCGATCGATTGGTATTCAATCTAGAAATCTAACCTAATTTTTTATAGATCTCTCATGTCCCGAAAATCCGTTCTGCACTTTTGTTTCATATTTTTTTTTCCGATTTTGAAAACCAGTCACTCTTAACACTAACTAATAAAAAACCATACACGCCCGGTCCAGACGCGTACATTACGTATAATATATTATACCTGATGCGAAAAGGACAATGATGGCATGTGATGGTGAATAGATTAGGGTTTGTACATCAGGGGCGGGGCAGTAAAATCGAGGGGCTGTCGGGTGCTTCTGGAGAGAGATTTAAAATTAATTAATCAGTTCATAGAATAAAATCTTAATAATGTCGCAGGAGACACAATCAATCATATTATACTATACTTGACTTATCGTATCGCCTCCCATATTATTAAAAAAAAATTGTTTACTTATTTATTAAAAAAAATTTATCATAGAAAAATCTATAAGTTTGAAAAAAAAAAGCCTTATAATTTCTGTAATAAAAATTAGAGTTGGAAATCTTTCATGTCATATCAGTGGCACATTGAACCCTGTTTACTGATTTTCTGGTTAGATGTGAGAGGACGGTACTTAAGTTTTGTTTTGGGGAAGGTTGCGGCTAGGGTTCATCCTTGCCGTGAAACTCGGGACCTGCTGGTCCTTTGGGGGGTTCATGTTCTGTTTCACTGTGGAGATCTCAGCGTTGATATACAGATTGAGATTACTCATTATCCATACAATCTCCCCAAAATTATGTCTAATATGGGAAAGGTCAGATAGATATTCTTGATTTTATTTAGTAATGGACGAACTTCTTCGTATCACAGTCGGACGCCTTTAATGAGGATAGTCGGTAGCATCGGATCGCTCGGCTGTGTATTAGGTGGCCTCGACCGATTATCATCGTGGATCTTCTAGCTCGTGCTATATTTTGTGGTGGGCGATATCCGGATCATAGCGTAATTAAAAAGCCGTCACTTCGGTTGAGAATGAACTAGAAAATAGGGCGCGGCGCAGCCGATTCACAATTGTTGGACCAGATGATGAGCACCATCCATACAAAGCTTTTGACCAGACGTTCCACATGCCATGGAATATTGCCACATGAATGAGAGCACTGAAATAATACTCTCTCCAAATAATCGAACTATTTTTTTTAAAAGAATTTTAACATTTGATATGATTCCAATGGTAATATACTTGTGGCCAAAAATAGTACGTCGTGATCTCAATAATTAAATAAATATATACAAATTAAATTCATTTATAAGAAGTGATTTCTCATTCACATTAACAAGATTTCTAATAACACTTTGATGAGCTTAGAGGAACGGACAACACAGAAGGGCTTGTGACCCAACCCCACCCATCCAACTAGGGCACCCATCCCCAGTAAATGGGGATCCCCAAGGGGCTGTCGCACGCTCTCCCCTACATCGACCTCCCCGCTCTTTTCATTATGTACATATACTCATTTAAGTATCAGATGATCGATTCGAGCAACCATACTCGGATCTGGCTCCCCCCTTTTTCTTTTGGTTTTCGGTAGCTCCTCGAAGATTCCATACAACCCCAAAACAACCCTAGCTCAGCGTGGGATTGGTGTTGCAGCCAGGCTGGAGCACGCATCTCCACGGACCCGATGCCATGGACTGTGACCCCGGTGGGCAAGCCTCGTCAAAAACCTCAGACCAGATCGAGGGCAATGTTAAGTGCATTAAATCACTACGCACAAACAGTTCTTAATGAAGGACGGGTGGTTGCACGTACAAACATGTCTAGACACATGTGGGAATGTAAATTTACATTATTACACGGAGGATAGAAGAGAATATATATTGGAGCAATAGGAGATTCTCATCCATGGAGGATTACTATGATGTCTTCTTGTAGCCTTCTTGTCCCCAACCAACTTCGGGGCTAGCGAATGAAAGCTCGGTGGATTTCTTATTTGCCAATATTAATCAAGAAACAAGGTTGAATTCGAATAATCAACATTGACAAATATATATATATATATATATTCACAAACATAAACGTAGATTTCAAAGATACGGGTCGACCATGTGAGCTGCCGAAGAGAATCTTCATTAATATAATTGTCTTGGTCAATTAGAGGGAGGGGAGACAGAACAATCAGGACATGAAAAAAGAAATAAGAATAAAAAAAATAAGAAAGAAAATTACATCACTCCATCTTCCCTCCCTCTTCCCTCTCTTACTCCATCATTTTTCACACCCACCATGTCTCATTTAGAATCTTGGCACACCTACGTGATTATGTATTCTTGATCCGCAATAATCAAATACGATATTTTATTGAAGTCAAAAGGAGATCGAGTTGCTTCAATACGCAACCATCCACATCGACTTCAATTTTTTTTTCTATTTAGTTACAAAGGAGGCACGTGATTTTAGAAGGAACCCAGGAGGTCGAAAGCAAAAGAATTTAAAAATCCAACTGACGCGAAGTAAACCTAAAAGTTGAAGAAACTCTTTTAATTTCGGATTGAGTCCGGCATCGTTAAGAGTTTTTTTATTGTCAAGACTGTAGTTTTAACTTCGAGTGGGAGGGAGAACAGGAATCGTATCGAGGCTGACTGATTGAACCCCACCTCACAAGATGATGCATGAAAATGCTCTGCTCACTAAGGTGATGAGAATACTGAGTCAGGCCCCCACCAAGAGGAAATTATTGTGGCTGCCCTTCTCTTCTACTCTTTGTGCGGGATGCATATGCACACATGAAAAGAACATCACTTGACATATGTGGGAACCCTTATCTGTTCAATCACCTGGACTGGCACTCTGGCATCGGTGGCTCTACAGACATTATTGATATCAACGTACGTATCGATATCATATGTGGAGACCCGGCCGGCCCCCTCCCCTTTCCTTAGCTCCTCGTCCATTTACTCACTCGGCTAACCACGTCAAATGCTTATCCACCGATCTTAGCGTCGAAGAGGACGTTTATCAAAAGCTTGGAGAGAGAGAGATAGTGTGGTCCTTCTGGAGATTTATCATATAATGGAGAGAAGTCATGAGTGTTTAAATTAGCTGTATTAATTTGGATTTTAGGTCAAGTCGATAGTGCACTTTGGAAAAATGATGGCATTTTAGACGTGAAATATGTGAAAACAACACGAATTAATATCCTGTATCAAAATTCGAGGAGGGCTAACCTAAAATTCGCATCCCATTGAATTTTGATGGAGATCCACAGACAGGTGACATGCCACAGGCCACTACTAGGCCCGAGCACGAGTGAAGTCTTCTCAACCACCATTGCTGTACTACTGTCTCATTAATTATCCCAGAGAAAGAATACAAAACTGAGGAAGATTCAAACCAAACTCTTCCACTCTCATCTTATTATATATATATATATATATATATATATATACTTCGTTCAATTATATCGCATAAAATAACATTAAATTCAGAATAGATTCCATAAAAAAAAGACGGAAGCTTCATTTGGTAACATTGATTACATGCGACGCTAATTCATATCCTACAGTATATGTTCGGAATCTACCGATAGGATGGATGTCCTTCCTTCTCATGGATGCAAAATTCTCTTGGCAGGATGGAGAAGTCCTGAACGGTGTGGGGCGCTCATGGGTTAATATGCGAAGGCCAACTCAGAAAGATGCCGAAGTCGTGTCATCGTCTCCTGATATACTCTAGCGTCTGGTTGCAGTTCAGTTTTTACAGGATACAAATTTTCTTGCGAGGGTATCGAAATTCCAAGGTTGTTAATTCAATTAATGATGTTGGGAATAATGATTATAATAATCCCATGATTTAACATCTCGCATGCTCCCATCTTTGGAAGCCATATCCGGAACATGGGTTCTTATACTTTGCCCACCAATACGACAATCCGCGGCAGGGGAGCATAGGGAGAAATCGTTAAATGAGGATGGTTTCGTCGTCACATAAGATGGCAGAAAAGGAATGTGCCCTGTCTACAATCTGTGCCGACAATGTGTGGATCTGTATCTGATTAAGCGATGCAATTATATGAATGATGATTAAGGTGATTTTTATTTTCCATGGATCATAGCTACACCATGCCTACTTTCTTGGCATGGCAACCAAATGCTCTTGTCCTTCCATTATTGAAGGAGAGAGAACCCGTGACACAAGAGTGTTATTTATGCATCCACAAGCTACAGTATTCATAAGGCTAGATCTGAATCGTACCTCACATTCAAGTTGGTTCCATGAGGGCGACCGCAAAAGTCACCGAGTGGGTCACTCATTTCGTTGGAAATCGATTTTACGGTATAGTATGTACGAATCTTTCCGGTTTGCAAAGTCCCTCAGCTTATAGATAATCCCTCTCCCTAGACACATATATACAATATACAAACTTCGCAAGCATTACGTTTTTCTCGGTGTTGATCGATATTCACAAATTGTATGAGCCGCGATTGATTTAGATCGAAATCTTGATCAATCAACCAAGGATTAAGTACTTCTTCCATTAGCTCGGTCAATCAATAAAAAGAAAAAAAAAATCATTTTCTACCATCTGTTTTTCATTTGGAAATTCACGATGCCTAAAGACAATTCGGAGAAAAAAAGGGGGGGAGAGGAAACAGTTTATGGTCGGAGATTGAGAGCGGTTGAGCCGACACGAGCTGTACGCACTCACATGCCCCTTCTCTCTCTAATCTCGAATTTGCTCGGGGGGCAAAGTTGAGCAGAAGGGCAAGATGATGATCGTCCATGTAAACCTTAAATCCATCCTTATCGTCTAGGGTTTGTCTCTCAGCCCGCCACACTTTCATCTGTAGCTCGTTCTATTTAAGGGCACAAATCTTAATTAGATACATTTTCTAGATCCAGAATTTCTCCCAAATATCAATGTCCTGGCTTGCTTTGTAAATCAGTTTGGCATCCTTCTCACTTAACTGCGTGAGAATCTGCTATACACACATTTGACATGAGAAGTTGCTAATGTACCATTAGTTTAAAAAGATGATAATGAAAAAAAAATAAGACGGCAAGATATAAGATAATTCGAGAATAAAAAAATATATTATCAGATAATTATAACATACTTGATATTTAAAAATTCAATATATTCTACTTAACATAAATCTAAGTTGAGATAGTTCGTTAAAAGGTAAAATCTAGATCTTGAGATTTTGTCTAAGAAAAAAAATGTATTGAGCCATTACAATCGATGGGCCACGGTTGTGTAAGAGGGATCTAACACGTCGCATTTAACTATGTTATTATCCATACCTAGGCGGACCAGATTAAGGAATTTTCCACATCCCACGTTTTGTTCTTTGCGTTTTTTCCTTCATAAATCGGACAGCAAGCTTCCTTCGTAAGTGCACGCCCCCATTTTCCTATTTCTGGAGCGTTTTCTCGTGTGCTCGACTGTACATTGCACGAAAATTTATAAAAGGGGAAAAAAATTTCAAATTATTATTAGTGAGTGTATCGTAAATCATCATTACGGGGAAATTCTTCGTACATCATCACATAAAATAATGAATGATCGATGCCTCAGTCGGACCAGAGCCGTGCCCGCGACGTTTGTGTTCATTTACCACCCCACCCTGCTTTTGCGGCGTGTGGCCACTTCTCATTTGCTCTAATTTAGATGCTGTTCCTCTCCACTAAATAATTATGTAATTCGATCGGGAATTCCTAAATATAGCACAGTGATCTCATTATAAATTTGAAATTAAATGGATCAATATTTTTTTCATACTGATGAGATAGATGGATTGTTCCACTTTATTCCCCTTTTCATCCCATCATTAATTTATTAGTCCATCGACATCCTCCCGCAAACAATACTCTAATTATATTGATTTTTGTGAATGCTCTTAATCAATCCATACATCCACCCATACTAGACTTAGAGTCCATCTGTATTCAGCTCAAAGTTACATCCCATCAGAATAAAGGGATTATTTCTTTATCAAAAAATAGTAATATAAGATAAGGAAGATAATAAAGGTGGAAGAATCATTAGAACATGTTAATGATGATGATGGGTTTTTGGTTAGGTGGGTCCAATATCCATGAAAGTGGAAGGAAATGCAAAAAATATATATATATATTTTCTATTATGTATTTAATATTCGAATCTCTAATAAATAGATTTGACTTGGCTCAATCAATAGGGATGGATTTCTATCCATTGTGGAATTTTTCTATTTACATGACTTGATAAGCTCATTTTTATAAGTTAAAAAATGTCCAAATTTATATTTTATACAAAAAAAATGCCCATTTAGTCAAAGTATCAAATGCGCCTCCACTTTGTGGGGTCGAATATTTCTACATTGAGATCATATACCACACGCCACAATCCGAGATAAAACTCAACTGTAGGAGGCAAAGATTTAACTAAAGGAAAAGGGGGAATTAGGGAGGAAAACAAAGGAAGAAGAACCAAGAAAAACAATAAATGGGCCTGAATTTAATTACTCCCGAGGGTCAGAGGTGAATTTACCGTGAGGCTGTCCTGTCCATAGGACATGCACATGTTCCAGTATATAAAGAGCAGTAATGGAGGAGGAGGAGGAGGAGGAGGAGAAGACAGTGCAGTTGCTCTCAGTTTTTCCAACCCTGCTCTGGTGATCAGCTTAGCTCGGTCTACTTTATGTTGGCCTGTTCACATTGAACGGAAAAACGTAGTAAGCATTTTTATTTTAGAGCAAAAGCTGTCGTTGCCTCTGCTCCTGCCCTTTGCCTTCTGTCTGCCCCTTGTTTTCCGGCTTCTGATTTCTCGGCGACAAGTCAGTCCCTGTCCATCTTGATGCCCCTGCCACCATATTTTTCCCTCTCAAATCCCAAGGTACCTCTCTTTTTCTTCCACCTGCCTCTTTTTTTCCGTTTCACTTTCCTCCTCTGCCCCCAATTTTGGGCACTTCCAGGCTTCCAACAGTTCTTGCTTGATCTTTCCCTCACCCACGTGGGGAATTTGAGGTCATTGCATGACTGGAGCTTCACGAACTGCAAAATGATTGGGATTTTTTGGTGGGCAGCTCATGAGAAGAGCCTTCAAACTGAAAAAGCTTCCCTTTTTAAGTGTGTGAGGTGGGGGAAAGGCTTTGATTGCTTCCCGTTCAATGTGGGTGTGTGAGATTGAGGCTCTGGAGTCAAGTGATACTGTAATTGGTGGAATTGAAGCTCAATTAATGATGAAAGATTTGGCACCAAACTGTTGAGAACTCTTCTAATTTAGGGGTTCGGCAAGTTGTTTTTGCTTGCGATGAAGGTTCTTTCCAATGGCTTTGCACCAGGTGATGGAGAAGGTGGGTGTTCTTCAAATCACGTGCCTATTCTTCATTTTCTTGAATTTCTTGTTATTTACCTGTGTCCTTGATATGTAATTCTGCTTGTTCTTTCTTTTTGTGTTTGTGGCATCGTTGGGAAGGTGGAGATTGACGAGTTGAGTTGAGTTGAGTTCTCTTCATTTAGTTGGAGGAAGCTCTGTATTGTCTTGATTTTCACTTGTTTATCATCTTTAAGAGGCTTCTTACAGTTGCTGGATCTCAAATTCGTCGGTGACAGTTAACTGAAAAAAACTATGAGCTCCATTTTGTGTCATTTAGCTCATCATTTGAAAACTATGGATTGAGTTTCCTCCTCCTCATGCTTGTTGCTTTCACTCCTGTCAGGAACATAGAACTGAGCATCATGAGCTTCTTTTGCTGATACATAGTTCATGAAAAGTTCATCAAATTTGTATTTTGAGCAGCCAGTATTTCTCTGCTGCCACAATTTTTCTATAATATAATCCCAAATGATTTCATAACTGTGCAGAAAGTTTGGTCATAATGGAAATCTGGTCATAGCTGTTCAAAAGGGCATCTTAAGTGACCCCAAGTTTTGGTCTGAGTTGCTTCCCTATTTTGCCCTCTTTTCGCAAAGGCTGTCTTGCAAGTCTTTCTATATGGGAATTTTAATAAAATCATTGATTGTCGTATTGAGTTTGGTAGTAAGAAATAGAAAGCAAGCATAATGGAATCTCAAAATAAGAACGCAAAGACTTACGTGTAGATTCCATTTTGCTGTGTTTCGCTCATTCATGTCAAATACCCTAAGATTGTGTTAATGTAAATAAGTGAGTTATATTCATTAGATGATAATAAAAAGAGGATTTTTTTTTAGTTTCAGCTGATACTCTCAGTTATATTAGTCTAAGATGCTCCTAGAAGAGTGCAAAAAAGTTAGTTGTGTTTGTTTTGAAGTATGAATTTGTTGACATTGCAATTGCTGCATCTTCGATGAACTTTAGTTTTGCATTGCTTTCCACTTCAATAAGGTATCTTTGCCCGTTATAATATTGCGATGGTTTGTTCCATGAACAGGGGAAAAGAAGAGTATTAATTCAGAGCTGTGGCATGCCTGTGCGGGCCCTCTTGTGTCTTTGCCGCTAGTGGGGAGTCTTGTTGTGTACTTTCCTCAAGGCCACAGTGAGCAGGTTCTTATAAGCTTCTCACCTCAAGTCCCTGCAATCTTTCAATTGATTTCTGTTGATGAATTACTGTCATTGTTATCAGTGTTATGGATTATGTTTTGCTGCTGGACTGCTGAATTTTCAGGTTGCAGCGTCCATGCAAAAGGAGACTAATTGCGTCCCGAGCTACCCCAATCTACCTTCAAAATTGATTTGCAAGATTCATAATATCACATTGCATGTATGAAATTTCAGTTCTCCTGTTTTGTGCAGCACATGTTTCCCCTGTAGCTCAAGTTAATTTATAAAAAAAAAACAGAATTTCATACTTGAAGCGGAATTTTTCCACGTCTTATAAAGGGAGATCTTATCCTTGGAAATGATTTGAACCAGGCTGATCCCGAAACCGATGAAGTCTATGCTCAAATGACTCTCCAACCAGTAAGCAAAGTAGGTCAGCTCTTAAATTTACAATCTTGCTTATCTGGCTCTGCAACATTCTTCCTCCTTTTGTAATAAATCCGTGAAAGTAATTTTCTGCAGTATGATCAGGAGGCCCTGTTAGCTTCCAATATGGGCCTCAGACAGAGCAGGCATCCTACAGAATTCTTCTGCAAGACTCTCACAGCCAGTGACACGAGCACTCATGGTGGATTCTCTGTGCCTCGTCGAGCAGCTGAGAAGATCTTCCCTCCTCTCGTGTGTGCAAAGTTTTGGAACTTTCAAGATTAACTTTTCAGATGTTTAAAGTACACTTTTCATGCTCACTAAGTGCTCATCTAGTTTTTAATTTTTAAATTTTGTATGTAGGACTTCTCAATGCAGCCTCCGGCTCAGGAGCTGGTGGCTAGAGATATACATGACAATGCATGGACTTTCAGGCATATCTACCGCGGTACATTTGTCGATCTGTCACTGTTGGTCAATGTCTTTATTGATGAATATACTGGAAGTTTTTAGATATGTTTACCATAAACCATGGGGAACGAGTTTATGAAATACAGATAATGCACTTCAGTGAGGTGCTTCAGTCAAAACATGTTATAAATTTTGATGTAAAATGTTCTCTTTCTAAATTCAAATAGAAACCTAGAAGATGTTTTATGGTTTTGCCCTGCAAGGTAGATTTCTTTTTTAGTCAAGAAAACAGCTTACTTTCAGTGATGAGTTGGGCGGCCAATTAGACTGAATTTCAAACCGCCACTGTTGATGTACATGCAGGGCAGCCAAAAAGGCACCTGCTGACAACAGGTTGGAGCATCTTTGTCGGCACAAAGAGGCTCTTTGCTGGTGACTCTGTTTTATTCATAAGGTTTGTCAATTATTTGATAGGCTACACTAATTAGTTTAGTAACAATATGTTTCACGTTCTCCTTCAATGCTGACCTAACAAAATTTCGTGGTTGCAGAGATGAAAAATCTCAGCTCCATTTGGGAATAAGGCGGGCTAATAGGCAGCAACCTGCTCTTTCTTCATCAGTTATTTCCAGTGATAGTATGCACATTGGGATTCTTGCAGCTGCAGCCCATGCTGCTGTAAACAACAGTCCCTTCACCATATTTTACAATCCCAGGTACATTACCATGGCTCCCTGCTTCATAGCCAAGTAAAATCCAAAATGGATTCCTGAAGCAAATCTGTTTTGGCAAATGTGTACTGTGTATGACAAGTTACATTTTGGTCATTTGATGTGATTCTTTATTAAAATTTATTTGTTAGTAATTGAGATCTCACCAAGGAATGCTTGTTCCAACAGGGCCAGTCCTGTGGAGTTTGTTGTTCCCTTCGCAAAGTACAACAAAGCTCTGTACACACAAGTCTCCGTAGGGATGAGGTTCAGAATGATGTTTGAGACAGAAGAGTCAGGGATAAGAAGATACATGGGTACGATCACTGGTGTTAGTGACCTGGATCCCTTGAGATGGAAGAATTCTCAGTGGCGCAACCTTCAGGTTCAAATCAGAAAATATGGCAATTCCAATTTTCCTGTTTTAGCATAACAGGGGTGTCTTAAAGAAGCACTAAGAAGAGTGGTGAATGTGAGATATTCTGAATGAGCTAGGGAGCAAACCTTAATACTCTGGTCATTGATAAGATGTTAATAGATTGATGAACTGCCCATCTGGATCCTGGAATATATTGTTCATAGTATTTTATGATTCTCTCCTCTAATTTCATCTCTCTAAGTCACTTTAAAGTTCATATGATGATGCTGTTCATTGATAGGTTGGTTGGGATGAGTCAACAGCTGGGGAACGTCCAAACCGAGTTTCAATCTGGGAGATCGAGCCTGTTGTGACTCCTTTTTACATTTGCCCACCTCCATTCTTCAGACCCAAGTTTCCTGGGCAAAGTGGGATGCCAGGTAATTTGAATTTGATGTTTCTCAGATTTCTGCTCTTGTCTAAAAAATTGTTAGTTTTGTAGTGTTAGGATTGCTCTGGCAAATGGTAATTCCATCATTTGCATTTGTAGTCAAGCCTTCACTGGGGAAAAAATGTAAAGACTGAAAAGCATCTATTTACTTTATTGAGAACTGCTCAACTACTTGTTTCATTTTACTTGAAACACAAAAATGCGTAATAAGATTGCATCAAACTTGACTTGATGTGTTTTACCATGAAGGCATGGGGTCTTGTTTTTATTCCTTAGAGAGTTAAAGAATAGGAAATTTGGCAGTATCTTACAATAATAAAAAAAACAAAGAATAAAGAAATACTATTCTTCAATTCCAATGGAGCATAGCAGAAAAAAAAATCTTTTATCTCATGTCTGCACATGATTCTTACATATGCAGAAGAGCCCAATATGGAGAATGCATTCAACAGGGCCATGCCCTGGCTTGGAGATGAGATGGGGATGAAAGACGCCCCAAGCTCAATGTTCCCTAGATTGAACCTGGTCCAGTGGATGAGCATGCAACAGAACCATCAGCTCCAGCCTGCTCAACCTGGGTTGGTCCCACCATTTGTTTCTTCCCTTGGTCTCCATGGCACTGGTCTAAGCCTTGAAGATCCATCCAAATTACTGAGTTTCCAGTCCCCTATGCTCCCCCAGCAGTGCAATAACAGTTATCTCCAGTTGGACAAAACTAACCCAACAAACACGATAGCTCAGTTGCCACAGCCTAATATGGCTTGGTCTCAGCAGCAGCAACAACGGCAATCCAATCAGCAGGTGCCACAGCAAAATCAGCAACTTCAACAACAATTACAGCAGCAGCCACAGCAACCATTGCAGCAGCAGATGCTTCAGCCTCTTGTACATAATGGTGCAGTCGCATCTAACCCAACTCCAGTTCAGGCAGCATCTCAGCAACCTGCTGTATACACACAGCAGCAGCAGCAGCAGCAACAGCAACAGCAACAGCCGCTGCTTGCAAGTAAAGCTCAGTCAGACCAAATGACTCATGGCAATGGCAAAACTTCAGTCCATGTTTCCTCGTTCTCTGAAGACTCAAAGTTCCCAGTGCAAATGGAACAGGATCCGAACCTCTTGCAGAGGCATCAGCAACAGCAGCCCTCATCGCCTATTCAGCAGTGCTGGTCTCAGCGGGCACAGCAGCAGCTGTCGCCTCAGCTTCCACAGCACAATAATCTCTCTGAACAGCAGCTTCAGCTGCAGCTTTTGCTGAAGCTACAGCAACAGCATCAGCAGCAGTTGCTCTCCCCTGTGGGCCAACATTTGCAGCCTCAAGTGCCACAGGTGCAAAATCAGCAGCTGCAACAGCTTCATCTGCCTCAGCAGCAGCAGCCCCAGCAGCTTAGCTGCAACAGCCTTTCTGCTTCACCTCTTCTACAGCCACGACAGAATCCACTGACTGCTGTCAGACAAGTTTCTGGTCTAACCAAGAATGATGCCCCACCATGTTCGACTTCACCTTTGTCTAACAACCACCACATCCCCCCATTGAACTTCCTCAACAAAACACAACAGAGCTCGCAAGCTTTACTGATGCGGGACCAAGTCGCAGAAGTGGTAGTTAATAATCACCTGATCCAAGATAATCACCACCATCAGGTCAAATCAGAGGTCAGAATCAAACCTGACATGCCCATCTCAAAAGCACAGGACAACTTGAAGTGCAAAACTGCCCTCACTGACCAGCTGGAGGTGTCTTCGTCGGCAACCTCAGGTTACCTTGACTCAAGGATGATTCAGCAGAACTTTTCCCTCCCCACCTTTGCATTGGATGGTGATATCCAGTCCCATCCTCAAAATAGTTCTCCTTTCACGAATAATAACATTGATAATATTGCTCCGGATACATTGTTATCAAGGGGCCTTGACTCTCAGAAGGACCTCCAGAACCTAATGGTGAACTATTGTGGGAACCCCAGAGACATTGAGACTGAGCTCTCCACTGCTGATATGAGTTCACAGTCCTTTGGAGTGCCGAACATGCCCTTTAAGGCTGGATGTTCCAACGATGTGGCCATTAACGATGCTGGGGTTCTCAATGGCGGGACTTGGGCCAATCAAACTCAACGTATGAGAACATACACAAAGGTTGGTAATATCTTCATTCATATGCTTTGCTAAAGTAAATCTTCTCTCAGGGGGCAATTTTACTAGAAGTTAAATACTTGGGGAGGTTCCCCTGCAATGTTTTGTCAATCATGCAAAAAGAACTAGAAATAGATAGAACAGAAACAGACAAAATGAATGAACTAGGATAGGGGCTTGTCAGGAATCGAAGCACATGGATGCTGTCTAATGAAGGTGAGCCAACATTTCATATCATTCGTTGTTCAACTTCTTGCTGTCTGTTTTATCTAATTACTGGGATGTTGAATTTGAAGGTTCAAAAGCGTGGTTCTGTGGGAAGATCAATAGATATAACCCGTTACAGAGGTTATGCAGATCTTCAGCAAGATTTGGCCCGCATGTTTGGCATTGAAGGACAGTTAGAAGATCCTCAGAGAACTGAATGGAAGCTTGTCTATATGGATCATGAAAATGATATGCTGCTTGTGGGTGACGATCCTTGGGAGTAAGTCTCCAGCCATTTTTCTTTCCTGTTAAACTTGAAAGTTTATCAACATTCACAATGAAAATTTGCATTCCAAAATCCTAGGCCTTGAGAGTGTGATTTTGCAAAAGAATAACATGCCAGAGCTGACACAGAGTTTCAAATTGTTATGGAGTGCTTTCATCCCATTACAATCTTTAACCATTGCCATGTTCTTGTGTTGCAGGGAATTTGTTAGCAATGTTCAGAGCATAAAGATACTCTCATCTGCTGAAGTACAGCAGATGAGCTTGGATGGCAATCTTGGCGGTTTACCTGTGCCAAATCAAGCATGTAGTGGCACCAACAGCGGAAACGCATGGAGGAATCACTATGATGATAACTCTGTTGCATCTTTCAATCGATAAAGAGCAAACAAGGCCATTCAACATTCCAATATCTGCAGCCATTTGTTGATTCAGAGGTGGCTTATCTGGTCCTGATAAATTGAAGAATACCAGACCACACCCATCAATCCTATAGCCGCTGACTAGTCTTGATTGTTATTCTTGCCTCATACAGGCTTTTTGATCTGACCATAGGATCCGACCGTAGAGGCTAGATCGTGATTGTGTGAATGAACTGGCGATGAACTTGTACAGGAGCTTAAGACTATCACTTGAGTTTGGGGTCTTAATTTTCCAGCCGACATTGTGTAAATGGTACAGCATTGAAACTACTGTAAACAGAGCATGTAGCAATCGTAGCGAGAGAACAAGCTGATTAGTTTGTTGCCCCCCTGTACTAATACATGAGAAAAAATAGTGATTGCCTTTGACGTAAATCATGAATCATTAGTGTCCATATTGCTCGCTCAATCACAAATCATCAGTGTCTGCATCGCTGGATACTTCAGTACCTGGTTGAGCAGGTACATTGACCTGCTTTTGTGGTCAACGTGGTATATATACAACCCATGATCTCTTCTCGTAGATCTAAGTCGAGTATGACCACACTAAACCCCATCTCTCATATTGCCGTGTTTCTGGACTGGTGGAGTTTGTGATTGTGGCTGTTCTCATCACTGTTTTTAGAAGTTACTCATCTTCTGTCATAAAAAGAAAGACTATATTTCCAGGTGTATGTATAATCTATGAAAATGCTCAAATCATGTCTTTGAAAAGGATCAAAGACCCAGCGTAAAAAACTCCCTGGCTTCAAGGAGAGCACAAATCTAAGGACACTACCTGGGGGGCAACAACAGTAGGAGTGTACGGCAATTACATCAGAAGCCCTCAACACGATGTAGTGAGGATCACCACTGCCTTTGGAGTCACCGCCCGTATACTGGGAAGACACCATAGAGTACCTGAGGAGACCGGTAGAGGCGTCGTTTTCCCTCCTTCATCAAGAGGCCCTGGACCGTTACGAATTGATGTTTCTCTACGGCGGACGATTGCATGATATGCTAGGGCTTGTCAAGAATATCCAATAAGTCGGAGGAGAAGATGATACTGATAGTCCAGAATTTTCTTCTGTCTTGTACACGCCTGATCATTCTGCATCTTACATGCACTTATAAGTTCAAAAATAGACTTCAAAAATAAATTTTTATTGCCCAGAATCATGGCAATACACCAAGTGAAGAAGACCATCTCTTCCGCATATGAGAAGCCGGATCCTATATAGGGGCAGAAAACAAGGTCTCATCACAAGATAAATAGGCACCGGAGAACGAATAACACGAGAAACAGAGCAGTATACCTTCGGCGCAAGTACGGTGGCTGCTTTTATAAAACTAGGCCTCGAAACGATCTCTTTGCTAAGGACCTGTCTTCAGCGGGCCAACGGAAGTAAAATTCATCGTTGAAGGCTTAAGCCCTTCAAAGGAAGGTAGATTCCAAGCTGATTCTGATGGTGCGCTGACCAGATTTGTCGGCATTTCTGCTTCCAATACAGCAAAAAACAGTGTGGGACAAAGGAAAAGTAACGACTTCGCGCTACTTTTCAAACCACAAGCTGTAGAAAGACAGAAACTTGGTGGGCTCTTACAGGCCAAAAAAGGTAGAGCTCAATCTTGCTGCTACAGGCAATGGCTAGATTGACTCGGTTGAGTCAAAAGCTTTCAATTCACTCGGCCCCCAACTCAACAGCAGCTGCCCAAACACGTATATATACAGCCGCAATATCCACTTCTTCTCCAACATCAACACAGCCAAGAAAAGGAAGACACAGATTCGCAGGTACGCCAAAAGGGAGGGAATTCAGGAACCGATTCGGAAACCCGAAAATGGTGAAGCCCGCAGTCGAGAAGTCGTTACAGTCCGAGGTTAGGGGAGATACTGAAGGTTTCAGATACAAAAGAGTGCGGAAGAGGAAGTGGGGAAAATGGATCACAGAGATCCGCCTGCCCGACAGCCGCGATCGTATCTGGCTCGGGTCTTACGACTCGGCCGTGAAGGCGGGCCTGGGCCTTCGACGCACTTCAAATGAGATACGAGACAAGAAAATGGTAAATCTTGAGTCTCATTTACGATTTGAACTCACATATTCCTTAATCATTAACTGTTTTGAGCTATTCTTAACTGGGTCTTCATTATGAGGTAATCTAAGAGATTTTAAGTTTGATATTTTATCAATTTACTCTATCACCTTTCTATGTGGCCTATTAGTATTGTTCTCTTTTGATATACCATAATCATTTACCATCGAAAAATACTAAAATTTATATTGTGAATTTTTCATTCATATTGCAACTAATTTGACCAACAACATGGGATTTTGGTATGATTAAAATGTGAGCGGACAATCTAACACCGGACATTTATAGCCCACGTGCAAAATCTGGGCGGCTCTTTACTGTATACGTGTATATATATATATATATATATATGGGAATTAATTAGGCTCATTGGTATTTGCTTATTTTACCATTGTGCAATGAAGTTAATTAATCCTTCCACTGGTTGGCTTCAATTAGAAGCAAATTGTAGCCGTTCCTCCACACGGGAATCGTTGAGTTTCCATTGCTTGAAGGATCTCTCTCTCTTCTTGCAACTAACTCTAAGCAAAGTATAAACGTGTTAATATAATGTGTTATTGGTCGGAAATTTTTTCAAACTGGGTCTACGGTCTTTATGAAAACATTTATAATTGAAAAGACTTTGACCCTATTGCATCGACCAAGTCATGATGTTTAGGAGAAATTTACTATGAGATATGCATGATTTATACAGGAGACATCGCTTTGATTTCGGGAAGCACTAGTCGTAGTCAAGCGAGGAGTCCCCTACCAAATTTCCAATCTCTTCACATTGCATGGGCTGGCCGTCGAGTGGAGTAAAAGGGAACACGCTTGTGAACGTGCCATAATAGTGTTAAAATTAAAATTTGAAAAAAAAAAGGCCTCAAAAGAAGGGAAAATAAATAAAGGTAGACTCATGTATGAACAGTGTGACGTTTGTGTTGATTTAATGGTTCGAGAAACTCGCTCTCGTGTGGTACCATCAATCCAACATTTCGGATTCGAATCCCCCCTAACACGTAGCAGGCGGTAAGGTTGTCACTTGCGTTGCTTTTTTTTTTTTTTACTTGATTATTCCGGTCTGTGGAAATGGCTCTATTCAATACATTTTCTCCTTAAAAATTGGTGAAATCTATTAAGGTTGGTTGGCGCATTCTTATAGAGGAAATATATAGGATTCGAGTTTGGTTAACGAATGAAATACGACTTGGAGCGAGCCATTTTTATACGAGGACTGATCCAAAAAACCGTGCAACTATGTGTCACCCGTCTGTCAACCCACGTGGCGTTGGGAACCGAAGGTCACGTGCTTCACACGAGAGCGTGAGCGTTGGGATGAGGCGTGCAGAGATCAAAGATTGCTATTGATTTGGGGGCGCGGCGCGGGAGGGTGGGGTGGGGTTCACGGGCTTCGTCTTCATTGACCCGAAAACGTGTGAGGGCCCCACAAGCAGGAGAACATGTCCCCCACTCCCCCGGCATAAATTTATACCAAGTAATCGTTGAACCAGAGGGACATGCTCCGTGTTGAAGTTTCAAAAGCGTGTTTCTTAGGCCGGCCCGAATTCAATTTGGTACTGTCAAGATGGACCCCACCCACATCATTATTGCTCTCCGGTTTGTGTCGTCAATAAGTGGAAGATCTTGCCAGAAGAGAGAGGGGGAATCCCACTGATCATCGAACCAAGACTTTTCGGTTCTAAGTTGGGAGGTCATGATACTGCACCAGAGCCTTCGTTCTAACAGGATCTAGCAATGTTAACATCTACAAAACTGAATTATAATTCACTGTAATTAATATTAGCGTGATCACCCGATAATAATGGCTAAATAGACAGTTAGCCCTAAAGCTGGCTTGATAATAAAGCAAAAGACTTAAAGAGAAGGGAAAATTAAATCAGCAAGCGTAGCTAAAACCAGTGGTGAAGATGGGAAGCCGGCTTAATTAGTTAACTAACTGATAATCTATTTAAAAAGGGGAAAAAAAAAAGAAACAGAAAATGTATAATACTTCAAGCTTAGAGAAGCTGCTGCAGAGAAGCCAAGCTGAGCCATGACTTGGTCTCGGCTGCCTTGGAAGATGGTGACGAGGCAGCCACTGTGTACGGTGACTTTGATGTAATCCTGCAAGAATTTTCATGATGGGGATCGGTTATTTGAATGGAAGTATGGGTTACTTGGACACACGTTTATTCTTTACTCATTGGAAAAAAGTTTCAACTACATGCCAGAACTGTTTTTGGAAGATATAGGTGACTGCTTACCGATCCTTTCTCTTCTCCAAGAACCGGTGGAGCGAGTTCCTCCTTGCGATGGGAAGATCTGCAGTATAAAGACAGTATGGAACCAATTTAGAATACGTGTTTTCATGAGTATGCCGAATAGATGAGGAGTTCGGAGACTCCGAAGCAGTGAGAGAATATTAATTACCGGAGGCTATGGGCTCCACAGGCCGATGAAGGCAATCTTGGATCGGGTTGCTGCTCGCAACAGGGACTTGAGGAACTCTGTGGATAGATTTGATTTGATTGTTTTGGATTTTGGGGGCTAAGGTAGGCTGATGCCTGACCACTTGAGACTTGCTTCCTTTACTAGCTAAGAGCATGACTTCCTTGGCTCTGTCTGCTGGGAAATCATTGAATACAAACACTTGCCCTGCATAGAATATGGTCATTGGTGCAGTCTTGGGCCCCTCAGTTCCATCAATCATCTTCGGGCTGTAGAATGAATTGAAATAGCTTCTCAATCACTCCATCGGAAACACAAATTTGCCGACAGAAAAGCCATGCGAGTTTTAACACTAGCAAATGCAAATACACTTCTTGCCCAAGACGATAAAGAACGTCGTGGTTTCAGCCCAGTCTAGCATGACATCAACCACTTGCGGACCTATCTAAAGATTGCAGCCTGAGTGGTGCTAGCAAAGAACCCACAGTTACTTTTATTGACCAACCACCATGTACCTAAAAATGTTTCAAGACAAACATTCCTATGGCAACAACTCAGATATATAATCAGACAGTGATTAAGCCGTTGCATCTATATCATGATGTTCGGCCGAATGAGGTGAGATAGTGTAGAGAACACACCTGGAATTAACAAATTGAGAGAAGAGATCCATCGATGTCAGGCTCAGATCTGACTGTTTTTTCGGGGCAGAGTCAACAGTCGGATCCTCAGGAAAGAGCTTCATCGGAATTGCAGTCTCTCGGAATATCTCCAGTTTACCTGCATCAATCCAGTTAAAGATACATCCCTTGTCAGCAAAGAACAGCATCAACTTGAAAAAGAAAAATCCCGACTTGGAGGCCGTCCCAAGCCACGGAGCAGCTAACGTTAATTCATACGTCTATCTCTTAATAAGTGAAGAATTTTTGGAAACGTTTTCAGAACATATCCCAAAAAAATCCTTTGCGAGATTGAGGATCCATAAGCATAACCAATTTTTTTCTCTGCAGAGCTCCGTTTCTCGAGCAAGACAACTGAGAAATTCAACAAAGAACACTCAAATATAATTCTCATTTACTGAACCATTTGCTTGCTCCCGCAGAACAGTGTTGAAACAAAAAATCAAAGTAATTCTGCCTAAAAAAATAATCGCACCTCGCTCGTTCTAAACCCGACTCCCGGAGATTCCGAAAGTGTGAAAATCGGGAGAGGAAAGTGAAAATGAAAAACGAAACCCGAAAGCGTAACCGCTGAGGTTGAGCTCACCTTTAGCGGATCTGTTCTCCTTCAGGTGCTGGCTGAGATTCGGCCGCAGGTCTGGGAGAAGCTCGGCCTCTACAGCAGCTTCACCGGTATTCTACCGAACTCCGACGAGGTCGATATGAGCCACGGCGAGAGAGGGACACAGGGAAGCGCAGGGAGGACTCGGGAAATGTGAAGGAGCGGATTTTGGTTGCAGAGGTACGATTGGCTTTATGCATTGTGAATGATAGAGAGAGAGAGAGAGAGAGATGGTGTGGTGAGGAAGGTAAGCACGAGGAATTTGTGCCTTTTTTATTAATTAATTAATTTATTATAAAACATTTAAATATATATTAATATTAATAATATTCAATATTAAAATAATTTGATGTAAATTATATATAACTTATAACTTATTATTAATTTTTAAATATTTTTAATTCTAAAATTTATCCATATATATTATTAATTTACTAATATAATAGAGAGGTAATATATATATATTGTGGGCATGTTCCTGGAAATTTGTGCGGTCATGAATAATTAATTTAAGTGTGAAAGAGTAATTAAACCAACCATTTTGATTTTTTTGCCAATGCTAGGCCTTATCATTTTACTTGATTTTTTAAAAAAAATAATTGGGATGAAAATTTGAGGGCCACTTGTTGCTAACTTATTAAATATATATATATATATATATAAAGGCAATTCCAGCACGTGCTCTTTGTCCCCACGGCGTTGCCATCTTGCGAAGTCATCCGCATGCATGTCACGGAACCCCTCTCAGCCACGCCGTTTCCCTCGTTTGAAATTCTTGTTTGGTCCCCCCCACCTTCGTTCCCAACCGGTCTAGTCCCTGCCGTGAGATTTTATTCATTTTTTCATGCTGGCCCTCCGCACGGGCACAATTTCTCGATAACGTACCATCAAGTCATGATTAATTTCAGTCCAGTCGTGTGAGTTCAACCCACCAAATGTTAAAGATGCCGTGGATATAAATGTCGACTTAAAATTTTGGTCATTATTATTATTTTAAATAAAAATAATATATGATATATGATAACTTGCATCATATGAGTCAAATTCAGCGAAAAGTCGAATTGGGGAGCAAATCCGTGCTGGTGGTCGGGGGATCTCCCGGTCGGAGATGACCATCACGTTTAAATTGTATCCCGGAGATTTTCTCAGATCAGGCAACGAGGGATGGTCCCAGGCGACGATGTTCATCTTATTTTTGGAAACGGATCGCCTTTTGTACCACTACCTATGCAGTAGGTTTCACGTGTGTGGTCGGAGCAGTGGGCACGGGGCCTCCGTGCAATTATTTCACATGAAACTCGTGCATTAATTACTATCACTGAAAATTCTTGTGGTCCACAGAATATTTGAATCTCTTTGAGATTTTTTTAGAATTTAAAATTTTCTAAAAACTTTTTATGGACCGACGCCGTTTGACATCGACTTTCGAGCTCTCGAATGAGGAGAATCCGGAGCCTGATGTTGAGTAGAGCCCCGGTGGGTTCTGGTTCTAGCCATTTACGTGGGCCTGGCGCTCCACCGAGCACCTTCGATGGTGCTGATGACCACACAGAGAGTAGGAAGAGGCGGTTACCTATATGCTGCCTTACTACGGGCTCTGGTTCCAGGATTAGTTGGAGCACGCTGCTGCCCCCGAGTAGCTTCATCGTCTGCTCCGGTGATGTCTCGGTTCTTCTTTGCTCTCATTGTTGATTTTCCAAAGCTGTACCATGTTAGAGATGAAACTTGGATGGATACCTGAAGCGCTTTAAAATTTTCATTTGCAGGCTTCTGGGTCGAGCTGAAGACATTCCAGATGATGATTAAGGGATTGATTCCCAGGGTGAGTTTGAACTGATCTGCGCTGCGCTATCCTCGGGTTTCTTTCTGTCCTGTGAGAAGGGAGTCTTGTACATATCAGAAGCCTGAGGATTGAAATCTACTTTTGCTTCTGATTTGCGTTTGGATAATTGTCTCCATTTGGTTAAAGCTTTCAAGTAAATTATCGACTGACAACATGTGTTGCAAGGTCCTGAATCATTAGACTCTCTCTTGGATCTTGGCAAATATCCAGAGGCCTTCTTGTGGCCAACACGAGAATGGTTCGAGGGAAAAACAGATCCTCGCAAAGGCAGCAGAGAGGTGGGAAGCCAAAAGGTGCAGCTACGGCAGAATCCTAATTGAGAGTTGGCTTATACAGAACATTAACATGATCAATGGCAAGAAATTTTGAACAATTTCCCGTAACCTTCCTTTCCTTTCTTCAAGAGATCCATTTATATTGTTGGACATTCTAAGGAGAGCTTGCCAGATCCATCACTGAAACACATCATCTCAACATGACAACCTCCTGCAAGATTCTATCCCGAAAAAACAAAACATTTACAGGCGGCAGATAAAACCTTAGCCCGGGAAACCTCCAAGAATAATCAGCCTGGACTCTCCTTCTATACAGAAATCTGTCCGTTCTTTCAGTTTTTTCTCGGAGAATCATAGCATGTAAGGTTTAGTTCATGAAGTCATTGAATGGCCGACGTCTGACCGGGAATTAGTTAGTCTTCACTGATAGGTCGAGGACGCCTGATTGTCTCGCCAAAAATTCATTAAGTTGTTGGATTCTCATGACTGGAGATTGTCACTCCAATCAATGACACGGTGATGTACATTTCACTTCATGTTCGAATTCATATGAACTGAAATGAATTGAATCACATATATCTACTGCAGGAAATGATTTCACAAGACTGTTAGTAGCTAGCCACAGGCCGAATCCAACTCAGAGAGTTACATATCATAGATCCACCCATTTGTGGGTTTGAGTATGGGACATCAACTTGGAGATTACATGAACTTTCTGGATTCCGGGACGTATTTCATTTCCATACTCGGCCCAGTAGCACAGAGAGGTAAAACAACCTGCACAACTCATGTTTCAAGAGGATGACGGTATTTTCGTTATCCAAACTTGTGGCCGGTGTTCTTGACCCGGTTCCATTAACATCGATACTGAGGAACTAGAAGGTATAACTATAGTTTTCGATATCATCAAACATGATTTGTCTGCTGTCTATGAACACCCAAATGCCAAACTGAATCTAGAAATGGCCTTCGGTTTACTGATTTGTTCACTGAAGTGAAGTTATGCTCCTATTTTTCCGTTGAAAAAAGGACAAGAGGATAGGAAAACATGTGTTTGACTATCTTCTCTCTGCCCTGTTCCACCAGCCCCGGGAGATCGCTGCTATTTCACAATTCTAAAACACAGTAATGCTTTCACCAATAAAGAGAGAGAGAGAGACCGCAATTAGCCAAAGATTCCATCTTTTTGCATATCCTGCCCTTTTCTTCTGGCAGCGCTTAAACTCAGAAACAATACGAACAAAGAAGACCCTAAGATGGGCCTCCCAACAACCTCAAAGATTGTGGAGAAGCTGAATCTGGCGCCCAATCCGGAAGGCGGGCTCTACTCGGAGACCTTCAGGGACTCTTCTGTTATACTCTCCACATCTCAGCTCCCACCTGAATGTAAGTTTATTTTTCTGTCAATTTCGACCCTTTTTGTTTGATTCAGCTGTTTTTCCTTACTTTAGGATCTGGGTCTTGGATCTGAGATGAAGTTTGTTCTATTAGGTGAATGTATTATCAATAGATCTTTAATTATCAGGTAAAATGTCGAAGGTTTTATACCTAGATGTGAAACAAATTGGGTGGAATCCAAGTTTCTGATTTGTCCTTGGGTTCACTTTATATCGTTCAAGTTAGTTCTGCTTCATTATCAAAATAATCTCGGAAGAGTTTTGAGTGCTGATTCCGACTGGAATTGACTATAACTATGCTGAGAAATGTGCAGACAAAATTGCTATTCTGTGGTTGAGGCTGCTGTTTAGATATATTAAATCCCCGTGTTCTCTCTCATAGTTGCTATAGTTTCTTGAGTTGCCCTTGATCTTAACATTTGACTGGACATGCCGAGGTTCAGTTTTCTTGTAGAAAATCATCTTAGTTTCCATGTTACGGTTAAGATTTCTTAAAACAAATATGAGATATCCCATTTTAGATACCATATCTATGTTCAGAATTTCTTTTACATGCAGTTGTCAGCAATCTGCCTTTTTGTCATTTCACACATGCTTTGATGCTATTTTGAATCCCCTCCAGACAAGGTTGATCGCCCCGTGAGCACATCCATCTACTTCTTACTTCCATCTGGGAATGTGTCGCTTATCCACCGTATTCCAATGGCCGAAACATGGCACTTTTACATGGGAGAACCTCTCACTGTAAGATCCTAAACAAGCCTTTTACCTTACAGAAGAACACATCTTTGCTTTAATTTGAGAATTCATAGATGACTCTGCATACACGGGAATTTCAGAGAAGAACATGAACAACTATTCTGGAAACTTAGTCTCATATGAGAAGCTCCCCTTGGATCAGGCTATGAGCTTGAAAAACTGAAACTGCTAGATTGCAGGGTCTTTCAACCTTGCTGCTTTTTAGGCCTTTAGCTGATGTAAAAATCTGTCAGATTTTCTGTTGCTGATGTCAAAAAACTACAGTTCTCTTATCTTATGAACTTCTTGCTGGCATCCAATTCTAGTTGTGGATAATGAAGATTACGATCTTTTTGTAGCTTCTGTATATTGTTAGTGACTGAAAGCATTCCCCTCATCAGGTGTTCGAGTTAAATGACAAAGATGGAACTGTCAAGCTAACCTGCATTGGACCTGATATTGAAAACGGTGAACAGCCGCAGTATACAGTCCCACCTTATATTTGGTTTGGTTCCTTCCCAACAAAAGACTACAGCATTTCATCAGAGGGGGCAGTACTAAAATCTGAACCCAGAGATGCTGAGAAGCATTACTCTCTTGTCGGGTGCACCTGTGCCCCGGCCTTTCAGTTTCAGGATTTTGAGCTTGGCAAGCGGTCAGAGCTTGTTTCTCAGTTCCCGAAAATGGAGGACCTCATCTCTCTGCTCACATTGCCATGAGTGAAGATTCAGTTTTTCAAGATGATACATTTTGGATGCGGCTTTTGGCTTGGGTTACCTCTCTACTTGAAAGACCTTTGATTGTACGAGTAGTGAATAAATTCTAGCCGTTGATAGGGAACTACGCAATCCGCACAATTGATTGAAATAAGAACCCATTGCCACATAAATGGCATCCTCTTGTAGTATCATCATTCAGTTCAACCTATTCTCTCTCGAGTATGTGCTATGTACCACATGAAGGAATTGGCTCCGTCGGTAAGATTTACTCATCGGGCATGACAAGATTTGGTGAAATGTTCCAGGTGACGCCAGTAAATATGAACAGGCGCTTTGCTTTTCCCTGGATTGTCAAACAGACAACGGTCAGATTTTGAGCTCAGATATCCTACTAAATATTATGGGCTAGAGAAATACTGTAAGGAACATCGATGTATGGAAAAAGATAAGGCAACAGAGCGAAAGAAAGAGGATAAAATGGGAAAACGAAAAACCAACTCCAATTCAGTGACTTGCCCTCTCCAAGAGACTACGTGTCAGTAGCAAAACACAAAAGTTCAGACACGACCGAACGTGTCCCACCTCCATTTCAAACTAACTTCCACTAAAAATTCTTCAGACAGTTTCCAGATAATATATCCGACAAATTTTCTTCCGGGATAAGAAAACTGAATGATAGATTTCTGAGGTAGTGTAAAATTTCTGAGGGGGTTGTGTTCTCTCGAATTTGAAGGTTCTGTGTCTCATCTCTCCCTCTTAATGTGCTCATGCATGATATATATCTATCAGTTCGACTTGGTCTCTTTTCTTCCTTCTTCTGCTTGTTCAGTTGAATTTTAATGGTTAATGTTTGCAAGAACTTTGCTTGCACTTCAAGCTCCATATTTCAGTATTGAAAAGATTCATTGTCTATGTTTTATGAATGAAACCTGAAGTTTTTATGGTGATAATAGTGTCTGTGATTCTAAAGAAACCTGTCGAGCAGAACTTTCTCGGGGCTAGAATGTTTGAAGAATGGCGACAGAAACAGGTGACGCCACCGTGCCCGAATCTCTTTACAGTGATGTCCGTTACCCGGCAATCATTATTGGGGGTTGCTTTGCTCTCGTAGCTTTGATTCTGTCCATTTTCCTCATTCTCAAGCATCTACGTTACTACACGAAGCCAGCTGTATGACTCCCTTGCTCTGCCTTCTTTATGTAACTGTTACATTGAGATTTCCGACATTCAGTGTTCAATGTTTCATTCGGTTCTTGCCACTGAACATAATCAACATTCATGTAAGGATACACCTGGACATAATAGACGTAGGGTTAAAGACTGAAAAAGGGACTCTACTGACAAGAAGATATGGGGAAAAGCATCGGTTTTGTTATTTTATTAAGCTGGCCTTTATAGTACTCTCGGCCTGGGGCCAGAGAGGCAGTGGTTTATCTTGCGACTGTTCGAGTGCTCATCTCCAACTAGTGGACTCAGCCTATATGGAGCTATATGTTTTCTTCTTTATTAATTTCTGTGAAGTACTTTTAACTGGTAGGAACAGCGGCAAACCCTCTTATGGCTGTCTAAGAGCAGTGGGCTGACTTGCTCAAGGAATAGCTTCACAAAAATGAAACTATCTAGAGAAGCAGTTAAAAACTCGAGCTAATATAGTAGTGTCTTTTTTGTGTACGAGTATGGGGGCGGGCGTCCCATGATGTCCCTAATGTTGATTGAATCCCAGGAGCAAAAGTGGATTGTTGGAGTGCTTTTCATGGTCCCTGTCTATGCCACTGAATCAGTTGAGAATTGAACTCCTCAGTACGATTCAATTTATATTTGGTTTTTCTACGGTTATATAATCTCTACTTCACCGGTCCCTGAAATGAAATAGAATGAGGGATCTCATTACTCAGTAGTAACTTTCAGATCGTATCACTCTGGAACCCGAAACTCTCCCTTGCTTCTGACATCTTGAGGAACTGTTACGAAGCATTTGCACTGTATTCTTTTGGAAGCTACTTGATTGCTTGTTTAGGTAAGGCTAGGCATATGTCTGAATTATTTCAAGGGAAAGTTGCAGCCATTTTCCATTTTTTCTTCTGGTTGTCACACTTTCTGTTCATGGTAGGTGGAGAAAGGGCAGTCACAGAACTTCTTGAAGATGAGTCAAGAAAAGTTCTGCTGGGTAGGACAGATAAAGATCAGGGGAAACAGCATAACTCTTTCTGGAACTTCTTCTTTCGGCCTTGCCTGCTTGGGAGAGATCTGTATGCTATTGAAAAGTTCGGTCTCGTGCAATATGTAAGTCAACATAAACATAATGTCGTTGACCATCAAACGTCTTATTCCCCATATTTTTAATTTGTGCTGATACCATTTTTGTATAGTTCAGATGATTCTGAAGACTGTCTCTGCATTCCTAGCTCTGGTGTTGGAGCTTCTTGGAGTCTATGGTGATGGGGAATTCAAGTGGAACTACGGGTACCTGCATTACTGCCTACAGGAAAAAACAAAAAAATTACTTCTGGGAGATTTAATTCATTCCAACCGGATTCTGAATTACCATCCAACTTCACCTTTCATAGGTATCCTTACATAGCAGTGGTGCTGAACTTCAGTCAAATGTGGGCCCTGTATTGCCTGGTGCAGTTCTACAACGTGACTCATGAGAGGCTGAAGCCAATAACGCCACTGGCCAAGTTCATTAGCTTCAAGGCCATCGTTTTCGCGACTTGGTGGCAGGGTGTTGGGATTGCGCTGCTGTGCAGCTTTGGAGTTCTCCCGAAGAAAGGGAAATTGCAGACTGGACTTCAGGATTTTCTGATCTGCATAGAAGTAAGCTGTTTCTTTCTGTGGAGTTCCTCCTGGGAATATGTGTGCTTGCAGAACCTCGGACATTCGTAATCGGAAATTTCACAGCTGTAATTGATTTGCATATTTAAAGCACAAACTCGTGAATGCATGCCTTGAACAGGTTGATGTTTGGTTCAGTTCTGGGGGAGCTATTATAGGCCAGGGGGGGTGCCTTGGCACTTTGATTGATTACAGATGGAGTATGAAGTTGAACTGGTTCACATGACACTGTTTCTTTTGGGTTTATGGCATGGACTAATCCAGTTTGTCTTTCAAATCATCTGTTAGATGGCACTTGCCGCGGTAGCACACATGTTTGTGTTCTCAGTCGAACCGTATCGTTACGTTCCTGTTTCCGAGTACCAGAATGTCGTTACTGAGACCACTACTGAGGCGGTGAACTTGGAGAAGGGTGACGATGTGAGGCCAGCTCTGCTGGAGAAGACAGAGACGAAAGTCGAGGTTCCAGGAACAAGTGTAACCGAGAGCATTCAGGACATCATCGTTGAGGGTGGTCAGACGGTAAGCGAGCATCCAATTTTGCTGATTGTGTGCATACGGACCCAAAATCTTTTGATCATATCCGCTGTGTAGTGTCCCTAGGGAACTCGCTCTTTCCCAGCCCCGATCTCCAATCAAATTTAGTTAAAGATGGCAGCTAGCATGATCGACGGACCCACGATCTCCAGGATCCCTCAATACCTGTGTGCTTTATTTATTGCATCTCATCTTCTGCAGCTAGTTGAGGACGTCGTCTTGACGATCAACCAAGCAATTGAGCCCGTTGAGAAGGGAGTCATGAAGATTCAGGAGACGTTCCATCAGAAGACCGGCGACGGAGAAGGAAGAGATGGAAGCAACAGAGTATGTATGTGAGACAAGACAGCACGGGAAGTGAGACCGTTGTGAGCATCTGAGAGAGAACGATCGATGAGGATTCACATAAGAACCGTCACAGAATCGGGTCAAGCCAGCACAATATGTGACCGCACCAGAAATTTTCTGCTGGGTCAAGAATTTGCAATGTCATGATGTATGATCTGAAGCCGCAGATAACAGACTGTTCTTCGTCTTCAGGTCCATCTTGCAGGAGACGTCCAGTGCTTTTATAGGGAGCAGTCTATTAGTCGTTTGGCAAATAAATGTGAACATCCAACGTTAGGGGGGGCACGACTGCTGCCTCCAATCTGTGAAAACGTGATTCAAGGGCAAATTGCATGCTTCCGTATAGTGATGCAAAGTTTAACTGCCATTTCTCATCGGGTGTAATCTTCCCCAAGTTCGAAGTTCTTCCATCTTAAACCAAACCTCTGGTCACATTCGTTTTGTATTCAAGGTGTCATACAAATCGGCTGAAAGCAAAAGGTTAACGACTGCACTCAGGCACTCCTAGTAATTCCAATATCCAATATATGAAGGAAAGAATGATACTATTATTAAATATGAGGCTCTTCGATGACCTGTAGCTGACTCTTTTGCAGACTGTAAATTCACTTCTTTGCCCCAAAAATCTGTGCACGGTATTGAAAACTATCATCTCCGTGGAGGTGCCTTGGCCAAGATATGACTAGATTTCCCACCGGTATGAGATTAGGGTGCTTGGGAAGCTTTGCCCCGGAAATTCCTGCCTAAATAGCATCACCAGGGCAACAAATTCCGGAAATTTTTAATCAAACTTGAGCAGCAAGTATCTCGTTCCATGTGTCAGGAACACCAGGAAGGCACCAGTGTAAGCAGTCCTGGACCCCAGGGGTGCCTCTTATACTGAATCGCGAGATGTGCCCTTCATCTCTCACCTTAGAAAACCCTGTTATATCCAATAGCTTAACCTTAGTACCTCTTACAGCGCTCCAAGCACTAAAGTCACTCGACTCATCCTGCGACACTTCCTTCCCAATAGACATAGGGTTCTCGTTATCACAGCTACCTCCAGTGTTCCAGTCCCCACCAACAAAATGCCTTGGAGAAATGCTCCGATAGAAAGCCTTCAGCCTCAGGTATTTTGGGAGCTGGGAGTCAACCCACTTCACGATGCTGTGGACTGTGAAGTTCCTGGCCCGCCAAATTTCAGCTATTTTCCTGTCAGTGTTTGGTTTTCCTCCGACATACATCACCCACCTGTTGGCATTTAGTTTTCCTCGGTTCCAATGGTGCCCTGTGTTGAGCACTAAGACATCAAACTGTGAGATGAACCTTCTGAGAAAGGATGGGGGCTGGTCAAGGTGCATGGCATACCCAGTGGACCTGTTCAAGGGGTCTATGGGCTCAAGATCGCACAGGCTCGCGGACCAATAGTAGAGGATTGTTGTGTTGGTCGCAGGGAATCGATAGGCCCATCCATCAGGTCGGATCGCCCCATGGGCCTTGACAAGCCCGTACTCCTTCCCCACATCCATCACATCAAGCCTCCCAACTCCACCTGTGACCATGCACATTAGCGACTGGAATTGCTGCCTGCCCAGTGAGTCCCCAACAAAAGCAATGGTTTTGTCTTTCATCCTGAAAGGCATTGAAATAATTTTAAATCATCAAGTAATTGATTTTCTTAAGTTTAAGCTTCTAAATGATTGCACCAATAATGTTCATTGACTGCAGTTTAAGACTCTCCAAACATGCAAACCAGGCTTGTGAAGGAAAGAATATAGAATTCTTATGAAACATAAATAACTGCAACAAGTACACAGGAGCTAGGTGCACCACGACCTAAAACCAGATTATATGGATGCTAAATAAGCAAATTACATGCATCGACAAAGTGTTTTAACCTCAAATTTAACAAGTTATGCACCAGCAGTTGACTTATTCTCCAACATTAGATGCCACTAGAAAGAAACCCAAGTTATATGACTGGCCAGAAATACCTTTTCAAGAATTTCTCCCCTTCAAATTCGTCCATTTGACAACTTTTAGGCTGCCACCGAAGTGTCTCATAATCAAAATTCATGCGTTGGGTCAAACGACATGCCCACATGCCAGAAAGCCATTGCTTGCAACCATAACCCGAGTATAGAGGCCGTCTCACATCCACAACCCATTTTCCTTCTGCATAATTGCAAGCTGCAAATTTTGGTTTGATACATGCAGTAAGTCATTACCTCCATTAGCATCAATTTAGTAGCTTTAACAGTTTGTGCAGGTAATCAGAAAGATATGTTCTTATTTCTACAATTTTATTACACTACTAGAGGTGAAATTTGTTAATAAGATCTTCTTTGAAGATGCATTTTTCCATGAAAAGGAAAAGAAAACAGGATACTATTCATAGAAGCCACATTTTATGAATGAAAGCTACTGGAAACTGCTTCGTGCTAACATTGCATCTATATTTATTATGCTAATCCAAGGCCCAAAGAGTTTCTTTGTCAACTCTCCAGCTCACAAGAGAGCTTTAGAGCTAAACCATCTACAAATGGAACATGTGCATTGACTATCCTTATAAAAAGGAACCTTTAAAACCATACTGCTAAAGGACAATCTGCAACTTGTCCACATAGCTTCATGCATGCAAGACTAGCCATTTCAGAGCAATAGACAAGACCCAGAAAATGAAACCTCAGAGAGAATACTACCTTGGCCCTTCTCTACCATCATTTCTTTCTGCCCATCTTTCCCTGACCCAGTAGCGTTAACAAGTGCAGAAGCTGTGCGAGCACTGAGATCAACTGTTTCTCCTCCTTGCAAGTGTTCTTTTAGAACCTCAGAATGGTTCCCTCCTGATTCATTGACGGTCAAAGGAACCAGTGCATGGCCACCCTTTTCATCTTGCACTCTCATTTTTCCTTCACCAGAACCCACATGTTCTTCTTTTAGAACCTGAGAATGGTTCCCTCCTGATTTAAATGGATTTGGAGTTCAACAGTCAGTAATTCATGTTTCTTTTAATATATTTAAAATGCTAATTCACTTTTGACAACTAGATGATAAGACATATAGCAAACTATATACATTACCTTCCTTGTTGGATGAGCTTGTATCAGAGATTGGCACAGTATTGATCATCTCGGGTGTGAACTTTGAGACATCTAATGAAGGGGGTACGTCAGAATGACCTTTGTCTGTCTCTTTAATGGTCTCTTCTGCTGAAACTGCAGGCACTTCTTTGGCACTTATTTTTGGTGGTTGAGAATTGATAGAGTTCTCCACATGTGTACTGGTTTGGATCTCTACACCAAATACAATATGAAAATAAAAGGACAAAATAAATCATGTTGTGAATATTATTTTCAAAGTTCAAATCCCTACAAAGCTACCTCAGGCCCATGAACACCCATAAGACCAAGAACTAGATACTCTACAACTCAACTTCTAAACTTATGCAAGCATGTCATCTTCTCGTGGAGAACATGGTAAAGCAATCAATTTTAATCCCTTCCCAAAACATTTTAGAAGAATTTTTATGGAGTGGAGGAACCCTCAGTTAAATTCAGCTTTAGAGAGTCAGTCATTCATGCATCTTACATGAGCGGTATTCTCTTTCCTCTAGAGTTAAGAAAAGATTAATGCTTAAAACTTATCATGTTGGCATGCTTCTATGATATATTCATATACAGAAGACACGTATTGCCGGAAGCAAACCTGATGACACTTGCAACCAACTACTCTGGGGTGGGAGGAAGTTGGTAAGAATTGGATTCTTCTCCCATGCCCAAACAAGTATTGTTGTGCAAATAAGAGCTACAAGGACAAGAGAGAATTGTTTTGCCCTCAACCCATAAAATTTTGCTTGCATCCTTGAAACATGCAGTACAAAGGGCTCTTATCATACAAACCTAAAACACCATACTCCCTCCCAATCTTTCACCTGTCAAGTGCAGAGAATAAACTTCTTCAGTGGAGAGTCCATGGTACAACAGAGAATGCTATCTGATAAAAATCAATCCACATTCCCCCATTTCTAAAACAATTTCTTTTTCTTCTAGTCAAGCACAACATTATCAGAGAATAGCATAGTTCTTGATAGGCACCACCCAAATCATTTTTCAGAATCAAATGCACTACTGTTACTCCAATTACATAGCCCCATATCAAATTCACCGGTATACTTGATAAGCACAGTTCTAGTTCATTTTTTCTGGTTTTGATGTACTAATACAACTCCAACTACGCTGCTCCATATTACATTCACGGATTTGGGCCTAGCTGTAGATTACTCCATGTCTTCCTGCTGACTCTACAGAATCATACTTCATCAGCCCAGCAGCATCCATTTCCAAACAAATGCAAAAGACCCCTTCAACAGGACATTAATTAACACGTAGTAGGATCCATCAGCAACATAAATCGATCAGACATGCTAAACTCTAGCGGACCATAAGTTAAACGAAGCGAAACACAAACACAATCGGAACATGCCACGGCGATCACTGACGGAGTCACCTAACATATCGGGAAGCTCACACACCACCGAAAGTGCAGAAAGAATAAAGTGAGATCGAAGCCGGGAGTTTCCGAGATTCCATGCGGAGAGAGCAGTGCCGTGAATAGAACCGTGCGGGCTAAAGCACTGAGCGATGAGGGAGGAAGAAGGAGAGTCTCGTTACCTCTGAGAGAGAGAGAGAGAGAGAGATGGAAAGGAACTGGGCGAGGGGAGAAAGGAGAGAGCCTTGTTGGTGGTGACAGCGGAGAATAAGAGAAGAGAGGACGGTTTCATAAATACTACTGTGGTCCGGTGGAGACAGAGTCTCGTGATTAGCTTCGAGCGGTTAATGAGGGATCTGATGGCGTCGACACACACATCACGGAGGAAGAGACGGTACGGAAATTACGCACCACAAAAAAAAAAGAAAAATTAAAAAAAATTATCAAAATTTCAAGTAGGGTATAATTGTTGGAGCGCCAAACCCGACTTCCCACACTTCACAATGTTCACATAGTTTAATTTGAAAAATTTTATAGTGATATTTAAATATTTAGGAATTTGACATAATTAGCATGGATATGTGATGGGCATGGCATGACTACAACGCAAATTCAAACTTTGTGAATAGATATAATTTTTATTGAAAAAATTTTCTTATAAGTAGAATTTATTGATACCTGAATCAAGTGGGATCCAACGAGCTTATGGATAATAGATGGTTTAGTTGAAAAAAAGGGAATCCGCAAGCGCAGTCTGGACGCTCATCCTTTCTTAGAAGAAAACAATAAACATCAAAATGATTAAAGCATCGTGGCTGCGATTAGAACAGCGACCCTGGTGACTGATTTTACAGCTGATCTTACTATCTTACTGGAACGATGCACCGAGCAGGAGCCAAGTCATCTCCGGGGGAGTCACCCTGCAGATGATGTGCTTCAGGAGCTGCTCCGCAATTTACATCTCAGCTACCGAAAGCCCGTTTTAACTTTCCTGAGAGGGAAGGAGAGCACCGATCAAAATGCTCTTCAATCCCCGTTTTCTGGCCAGTTTAGTGATAAAAGAACGTATTTTTCCTTTTGGTGGTCTAACTCACATTGTGTACAGCTAGCTCCTTCAGACCTGATGTAATTGCTAAACCTGGATAATCTACGAGGAACTGAGTACAGCTGACCACACCTCTCTTTTTGGACACACGGTCCCACCGGAAAACATTTTATGGGATTTTTTTGTTTTTTTGGTAAGGAAATTCTCACCGGAATTTTCTAGGAGATTCCCATTGAAAATCTCTCAGACATTCTGAGCGACTTTAAGGGACATGTCTCCTAAAATTGTCCATGTCAATTTCGTACTTTGTTGCAGCAATTGGCATCATAGACTTCAGATGCATCAACGACAGGAAGCGGATGCGCAGCTGGTCCACGGAGATGGTGCCATCTCTGATGGCGCGGTGATCTGGGCAGGCAGCTGTGTGCCAGGGAAAAGAATAGAAGTAGCATCTGATCTTTCATCCATGCTCCACTTTGGCTCGGGAGATAAAGATTACTTAAGTTGAGTTATGCTCTGTCAATTGGGTCCAGCACGAGTCACCGAGCCCGGCGACCTCTCCTTCATCCAATGAAGCATCCAAAAAGCTCCCACCACCCTTTCGAGACCAGAACAGAGTACAGTGCTGGCTCATGCACTGCTTCATGACAATCCATTGGCTATCTCTTCTCCTGGTATTTTGTGAAATTGGGAACTTATCTATTCCGACGAGGATATTAGAAATATCTATACATTTAGTTTCCATATTTTGTTTTTCCTTTGTGGGGCCTGTGGATCTGAAAGGAGAATATAAGTAAGAGTAAGTGAATGGACATGAAGAGCCACAAGAGAAAATCTCAAAGTTGCTGATTCGATGAAGTTGCCTCCGTCACTTTCCATATCAATTTCCCAAAACCCACCACCCCCACAACAACAAAAAAAGGAATGCATATCTTCTACCGTTTTGATTGAACAAGAACTGCACACCCCAGTGCTGCTGCGAAAGGGATGACACCATCAGTTCATGTCCCATCTTCTGAAACCTCCTTGACCAATTCTTAATTATTATCCCCTTTGACTCTCGTATATACAATTTATGAAATGTCGACTAGAAAATATGTATAAAATTCAACCGCCAAAAGAACTAGCATTTATTACACGTAAGGCTCATATATAACATGTATCAACACACTCTCAAAAGGTGGGGGGACTAATCATAGGGGCACATCGCAGTTAAAGCTCAAATTCCATGGCAATCCCGGGCTCGTCGTCACCTCCTCCGGTTGAAGTTGAGACTGCGAAGTGCGACTCCTGCGGGTTCACTGAAGACTGCACACTCGCATACATTATGAGGATCCGGGAGAGGTTCCATGGGAGGTGGATCTGCGGACTCTGCACTGAGGCTGTCAAAGACGAGGTCCTGAGGTCTGAGAGGCTCATCTCCACCGAGGAAGCCCTCAACAGGCACATTAGCTTCTGCAGTAAGTTCCGGTCCAAGAAGCCGGTGATCAGCAAGACGGAGCATCCCCATCTCCGCCCTCGGGAGGCTGCTGCGGAGGAGCCTCGATCCACCGAGAACCCACCGATCGAACTCGGGCGGAGCACTGGAAGAGGTGAAGGCAACGGAGACTGAGAGTGTTTGCCTGAAGGCACTGGTTCGGTCCGAGGGCCGCTTCTCTCTTCAATCTCGAGTTGAGTCAGTCAGCTAAACACGATGAAACATAGGGAGCTACCCTAAGTAGCATATAACGAGCTGGAAGTCTTTGTTAACAAAGATGGGTTGATGAATCGGGTCTGTAGATTGTACATATTCTTATGTCAATTCCATGTACATAATCTAATGCTAATCCTCTCACTATCCTATTGAAAATCCTTCTTCTGTTCTATGACCTCGATACAATTTCGATACGTGGAGGAATTCCTTTTCTTTTCCACTCTGCTGCCGACGTGAATGCCCCTCTAGAGGAGGACCACGGTACACGATCTCCTGTAGAATTCAAAGACCTTTTGCATTTGGCGTAGACCGTTAGTATTTGAGCAAGATGAGGATTATGAAGGGGGTGACGGATTGTACGTACTAAGGAATTTCACTGGGGCTGCTCATCGATGGTAGAAATGACAAGATTGCATGGTGGATTTATGAGCTTATGTTCGGTGAGAAATTGCCGAAATTCTGCAGTGCCAGTTTTCTAGATTGAGCTTATATGGAAGGCCACGGAGTGTAAGAACAAAGAGGGAAGATGGTAATCAATTATCAGAGACACAACAGGGAGAGGTTTTCTACCAACCCAAGGTAATCTGGACTTTTGTCTATCCTCGTCAGGATTGGATTCTGAGTTTTACGATAGATAAAGATCTTTTGTGAGTAGCCAAAACCATTGGGTTTAATCAAACTTATGAATGCTGGGTGAGATGAATTCATACAAAACTATGAAGATCAAGATCAAGATCAACATTAGTCAGTCGGTTTGTGGTAGCTCGGCACATTTTACACTCGGAACCAATTAAACTTTATATAACAGATAGTGTGGATTCAAAGGAAAAAAAAAACTACAAAACTATGAAGTTTCGTGGAAGATTCCTTCCCGCGTGAAAGTAACTTTTAGGATAGAGCACGCTGTTGTCTTAGCCTTGGTGAGTGGAAATTGATGGCCACACAAGGCACATGTGGGTTTAATGTCATTCCGTGGAGAGAATTGGTCTGCAGTCGTGAGTCGTCGTCACCCTCATCTCCCTTGGCTGAAAATCATGGGTAGATACCCAACTCCATCCACTCCTAATACAATGCATATTCTTCATATAAAGTTTATTCAAAAAATAATATATATATATTTATTTATATTTATTTAGTGTCTTGCCTAGGAATTTCCACTTCCCGAATAAAGTTCACGTCATACCGAATATTTACTCTAAAGTCGGTGTCTATGCCATCGAGTGCTAAGTGATGTGCATACCGTTTTATTGATTTAATACCAATTAAAATTGATTTAGTTGTGGATGTGCACATAACCGTGGATTAATTTTCATTTAAATCAACACATATCAAGTGTTACTTATTTATAATGGATGAGTAACGGTAATCTAATAAGTAGTAGCTACAAGCATTTATTCCCTCGAGAATGGATTACCCAAATGGTAATACAAAAAAATGAAAGTATTATATCACTGCACTTAGAATTGTTATATTATTAATAAAATTTTATGTTTAAATTTTTCTCGCATTTATATTTTCTTTTTAGGATTTATACTTTCCATTTTACAATTTATTAATATTCTTAATGGTTTTTTAAAAAATATTACTGAAGATTATTCAACCGCGACACCAATCACCTGTGGAATGCCTCTTACGCGCAGCGACTCTTCGCAAAAGAGGGACAAATATGTCAATTCACAATACCGCCAACATCGAGGACAGAAAAGCAATTATGCAGTTTATTGAGGGCATTTCTGTAACAGAAGGTTTCTGTCAAAGTTCCTCTCTCTCTCTCCTCCCCTAGAGACGCACTTCTCTCTTCCTGTCTGGCTCTGTTGGTGAAGAATAAGATGATGCACATGACGCTGTACTGGTCGACTGGTGGCGGACCGACTCATGGCCAAGTTACCTCCTCACCCACCTCGTGTGCGCCTTCTCCTCCGCGTCATATCCATAGCCGCCGCTCCGGGTGGCGGACCGACTCATGGCCAAGTTACCTCCTCACCCTCCTCGTTGGCGCCTTCGCCTCCGCCTTCTACCAATACCTGGCAGGCCGTCGCCTGCCTCGCCCCTCCTCCCCTAAGCCAGCCGCCTTGGCCGCGTCAGTTCCGCCAAGCTCGCGTCGGCGGCGCTGATCGGGTTCGACGCGGCGATCGGATACCTCCTGATGCTAGCGATCATGTCGTTCAACTGCGGCGTGTTCCCATCCATCGTGGCGGGGCTCACCGTCGGTTGCTGGACCTTGCGGTGTGGGGACGAGGAGATTCCGGCCGTTGAGAACCCATGCGCCTGCGCCTGACACCTCCAACCCCGGGATCTATCTGATAACAATTTCTTGTAATGTATTATGAATTTCCGGTCAATTTTTCGATAATTAAGTAATATTTCTTAAATTCGCAATTTTATTATTTTATTGAGTATCATCATTCTAAACATGTCAATGGAAATGTTGCCTGAATTTAAGTTCTGGATTACTAAGTAATTACGCAGTTCCGTACAGACAATGAATTGGCAGACCATCAACAAATCGGATAACTGAGAAAAATGAAAAGGGGGAAGCGATCAGGCAATTGAAGTCGTGCGGGTATCTTCTTGATGTGCGTAAGCTCATCACGAATCACAAATCAATCAACGAACTTCGGAGTTTATCTAAATTTAATCTGGTGGAATGAGCCGAGCGGACGACCGTCAGCGACTGGATCGAGTCGATCTCTAGCAGGTGGTCGACTCGCCGTAGATGTGGTCCAGAACCACAATGACCCCGAACACGAAAGCTTGGTCGATCCCAGCTCCTATGGTTACGTGATAGATGTCCTTGCTCTCCATCATTTCTTTCACTTCCTTCTTCACCCCGACCTGCATTATCGCCAGACGTGCAGTAGTCATTTCCGGGGATTCTCGAAGGAGCGATTCAAAATTTGACCACCGGGGGAGTTCGTTTACCTTCGCTATCACGTGGCCGTTCGAGTCGATGATGCTGCAGTCTCTATCGGGGAAGTAGCCGTCGACCTGGAAGTTCCAATCCCTGCTGCTTTTCTTGGGCTCGAGGGAGATTCGGATTCGGTTGCTGTTCCTCGCAAAGCATATGGAGTCGTTGCCTGCGGGCTCCTTCAGGCTGAACACCAGCTTCTGCGAGCCTTCGTAGTCAGAAGTGTATGCTTTCCACTTCTTGTGGATGCTCAGAGCTTGAAGAAACCCACCTGCCTGCAACATTGCCACCTCCACGATCAATTTTTCAAGGCGCCGATCAATGTTCCGACACATTCGACCGAAACAGTGTAAGAGATGCGATGAGTCACAATCGATTGTCAGGTGCGGTGCTAGCTGTGTATTATTATTATTCAGGACCCACATTTCTTGCATTCCAGTACGATAGGAGGGCCATGTTTGTACATGAATTTGGTCGTTTACCTGGCGGCGGATGAGGAGGAGGGGGTTGCCTTCTCCATCCCCGAGGATGAGCCTGCCGCCGGTGCCGAGGGTCCCACAGCCGTCTGCTCGGAACACCACCCTCTGCTGGATGTCCGTGACCACGAAGCCGCCGCCGCTCACCACGTGCGGCCGCCTCCTCACCACCATCACTGCCTGCGACCTCGAGCAATACATCTTGCTCACGACCGCCATCGCCGTGCTGTCAACGTTCGCGCTCGTACTCATCGTTTTGATTTCTTCCTGTATGGGATGATACGAGTCCGTGAGAGGCTCTCTCATCAGCTACGGCATTTATAGAGAGTCTGTGAGGCTTTCGCTTCTGGGATACAGTAAGTGTCTAGATTTCTCAAAGGTTTGGCGAGGTTTTGACTTAGGAAGATGAACGGCAATTATTGGCGCCAACAGTCTAATAGTTAAAAAAGGGAATCCTTTTGCGGTCTCCAATTCCACCACTAGCTCACAAAATAATAATAATAATAATAATAATTTTTATTATAAAATTTGAATTCTTTTATTATATAAAAATTACGTCAGTTTAGAAAAATATTGGAAATTGAGAATAAAAAATATAAAAAATTATATAGTGCCATGGTCTCAAATCTTATTTTTCTTAATTTTAAATACAATTAATAATTAAATAAGAACTTAAAAATCAATCAATCAACTTCTAATTTTCCAGCATTTGTGTTTTTTTTTTGGGTAAATGTGGCGGAGAGAACTTATATATATATATATATATATAAAGTTTATGTGTTTAGAAAGTTTAATAATATATGGATTTGAAAATTTTGTAGGAATTGCGGGTACTGATTTATTGGATAAGACCGAAAAACGAAAGATATGATTTAGAAATCATGTGCCCAGTTTTCGGTAGCGTGGAATTAGGACAACATCACGAAGTGTCTTGAAGAAGAGAGGGCAAGGAATCTCCAAACTTGGCACCTTTATTCCATGAGACCAGGCCCTTTTCCAATGGTTGAAAAAATAGCCAGGAATCACAGAGCGCCTATACATGGTGTGTATGATACGGGAACTTGGACTGGTAAATCAAAACGTTTGATTCTATTTGTTAGTTACACGATAGATCCTTCGGCATGAAAATGGAGTACGAATAAATGGAGGAATAAGGTACTACTGCATCGGTTCAGAGCGATGTTACTGAATTAGAAGGGATAGGCAGAATGGAATGCTCTAGTGCGACTTCTAGATGGTGGATGGAGCTGTGGATTAAGCTGCTTACGGTACCAGGACGTGGTTTTCCCTGGCCATTAAGTTTCCATACCTAATGTAAGGAACGGAAGTTTGGACAGAAAATTCGAAATACGGAGACGAGAAAATTGTTGCTGGTGGTGCTCCTGTCCTGGTTTATATTGCAGAGAAGTCACTGAAAATTTGTTGCCGGGAGTTGCCGCCGGCGTCTGCACCTGCACTTTTCGGATTCTGCCGTGCCCAATTATTCAGACCAAGATGTCCTTGGCCCGAATACCCGAAGGCTAAGTCCGATTCTTTCGGGTCGAGAAAGCGATCTGCTGCAGCTGTAACCTGTGCTATACTAAGATGGTTGATTCTGTGGTTGGCTTCTGGTTTCTTCTCACTCCTCAGAAGATCCGAGACCTGCTGGGTACATGTACGCAGAAAACTAGGCCTCCATTAGATTCGTAGGAGAAAACTTCGGTCGAACAAACATCATCTTCCGGCTTACATAAAACGAGAGCGACGGTAGAATGGCATAAATGGCTGAAACCCTCAATGTCTGAATCAATCTGGTGGCTTTTGGTGTTATCCATTCGGTCATGCCGATTTTGCTGGGACGCCGGATAGACCACAGTAACATAGTTTTTAAAAACCGGACCGGGCCGGCCGGTTCGACCGATTCAACCGGCCACCACCCGGTCCGGTTCTCACAAAAAATCCAATTATAATTTAAATGAGGTCAAATTCAATTGAACTGACCGGTTCTCACTCGAACCAATAAATGTAATTAAACCGATAAGAAAACCTGCCAACTTAAAAATAGAAATANTTTTATTTTCATAAACTTATATTTATATTTTATGTTAAATTTTGGACTAATATTATAACTATATTAATGATTTTGATTATAAATCATAGTTAAATTAGAATATTATATCAATTTATTGGAATATTATATTATTAATATTATTTATTAAACATGCGATTCAACCCAGTGAATCCCCGATCCGACCCATGAACCCATACCTTGACCGGTTCCGGTTCCCGGTTTTAAAAACTATGCACAAAAGGCATGTTCGATGCGATAGAAAAGTGAGATAGGTACAAGTGCCAAGATTATGCCATGCTGTCGCTTTGGCCGAGTGGTTAAGGCGTGTGCCTGCTAAGTACATGGGGTTTCCCCGCGAGAGTTCGAATCTCTCAGGCGACGAATTATGCTTTTGCCCCCAGCCCACTCAAGTTTTAAATTTCAATTTTATATTTACCTAACATTTTTTAATCTTTTTTCGGTTTTAAAAAAAGGAAAATGGAAAAGAGGGGAAAAAATGCATAGGAAGAAAATCATAAACCCTAGGCTGTCCTTCGCTTGTTGAATCTTGCCGTCCGTTTGTTTCTACCTCCGCCTCCGACGCTCTATCAGGTACTCTTCTGAATCAGTTCAATGCTTTTTATGCCCCTTCATTATTAAATTGCATTTCAGATGCTTCGTGTTGATGTGCCGGTATGCTGGACTCTCCAGCTCGAGTTTACGGGCAGTCGAGGGGAAATCGCGAGATGGCGAGCAACAGTAAGGGGGAGCTCAGGGTGTACAACTCGATGACGCAGCAGAAGCAATTGCTGGTGCCCCTTGTGGAGGGCAAGGTCGGCATGTATGTTTGCGGGATTACCGCCTACGATTTCAGTCATCTCGGCCACGCTCGGGCCGCCGTCGCCTTTGACCTCCTCTACAGGTCCGTCTGTCACCGATAAGCATAATTTATCTGTATCTGCTAATTTTTTAGATGCCTTTACGCATGAAGTTGTATTATTTGCGGTTTGTATTGGGGCTTTGCTTATTACTCAGTTGCTGGTTCGGAAAATTATGCAAGATAAATATCGCCTTCATAATAAATTTGAATACCGGCTCATATTTTCTGGTCTGTATGCAGTGTTTTTGGAAGATTCTGACAGAGAGTTGTCTGTTATCTGTATGTTTGGGGGACATGAAGTACATTATTGAGAGACAATCTTTTGTGTGTGAAATCTACGTACTTTAAGAAATATAAGATCTTAAGGTAATGTTGGTTTGTGTTGGACCTCGCTGGATTAATTATTTCAGGGTACATACTGACTTATAATGAGGATAGCTGATTTTGGCATTTACTATGAAGTCGACTTTCTCGTTTGGTGAATCAGTTTAACATAGACCCTTTGTGTAGCCAGACTTTGGTGATATAGAGTTGGTGACATTTGCTTGTGCTTTTTCAGGTCTATCAAATGCAAATTCAACTGTCTTTTACCCATTTAAATCTAGCTAAATCCATTTTTGGCGTAATCTTCTCTACAAGATCTGGTATTTCATCTTAGATATTTAATAGTAAATGTATGAGCTTAATGCAGATACCTTCTACACTTGGGGTATGAAGTTACTTTCGTCCGCAACTTCACTGATGTTGATGACAAGGTAGAGTCTACGATGTTGTTCTGAATTACTTGTGGCTTTAATTAATGTTTTGCGTATTTTCTGTTCGTATTACTTTTGTAATGACTCTCATTAATTTCAGTTGTCTTGACTTTTTCTTTGCTTTTAAAATGAGGAAATCTAAGTCAGGTTCTTCAGAAAGGACAGGAAATTGGGTTTTCTGAATATCTCTCTTCTGAGTGATGTACTTGAAAATGATTTTTTTTATCCAGATAATTCGCCGGGCCAATGAGATGGGGGTGGATCCATTGTCTTTAAGCGATCAATTTTGCCAGGAATACCTTAAGGACATGGCTGATCTTCAGTGCCTCACTCCAACCCACCAACCCCGTGTCTCCGATCACATGGAAGAGATCAAGACCATGATTCAGCAGATTATTGAGAATGACTGTGCCTATACTGTTGATGGAGATGTGTTCTTCTCTGTTGATAAAAGCCCGAACTATGGGCAATTGTCTGGCCAAAGGCTGGAAAATCATAGGGCTGGTGAGCGTGTCGCGGTGGATCCCCGAAAACGAAATCCTGCAGATTTTGCTTTGTGGAAGGTAAGGAGTTGCTGTCTCTCCTCTTGATGGGGCAACTGCAGAGACATTTATGAAGTTCGCTTAGACCATAAAACCTTGCCAAGGATTTTAAATTTCCAGCTTGGCCTGGGTGAGGCCAAATCTGCCTTAGTCGAGATCAGTTTTGATTGGCTGAGACTTCGGCCCTAGCTTTTGTAGTGGCTAAAGGTGGCCCGATTCTGCATTTCATGGCAACCCTGTTTGTAGTGGCTAGTGGCTTCCACCCTTTGGCTAGGGGTGGCCCAATTCCTTGTTTCATGGCAATCCTGTTTGGGAGATTAGGTTGGTGATGGACCTCACAATTGCTATATGTGGCATTGTGACTTGACTGTTCTACTGGTTTAGACGTAAGAGCTGGGAGATAGATTCTACATACCTATTCCACACCTGAAATACAGAGGGGCCTGTAAGCTGTAGAAAAGGGAAGGGTCCTGTATTTCTTTAACTGCAAGTATAGGTCTCTCATGTTGGGTTTGTCTAGTTCTCAGTTGCAAACTTCTTCTGATTAAATGCAAATCTCAGGCTGCAAAACCTGGTGAGCCAAGTTGGGAGAGCCCATGGGGCCCAGGTAGGCCAGGGTGGCATATAGAATGCAGTGCGATGAGTGCTCGCTACCTTTCTCACAAGTTTGACATTCATGGTGGCGGAATTGACTTGATCTTCCCTCACCACGAGAATGAGATAGCCCAGAGCTGTGCTGCATGCCCAGAGACCCGTATTAGTTACTGGATGCACAATGGACATGTCACCAATAATAATGAGAAGATGTCAAAGTCTCTTGGGAATTTCTTCACAATTCGTGATGTAAGTAAAATTTCCCTTTATTAATTGATTGATACAATGTGACCTAATTATCTTGTATGGTTCATTGTAGATAACCCAGCGGTACCATCCATTGGCTCTGAGGCACTTCCTGATAAGTGCTCACTATCGATCTCCTCTCAATTATTCCCTTTTGCAACTGGAAGGTTCATCGGATGCTGTTTATTACATATACCAGGTGCAATGTCCTTATCTATATTGTTGGAGACTTAAATGACTCATTTTTCTCTTTTGGGATGCCATGGCCAACTTGCGCCTGTTTTTTTATAAGACAGTAGGAGTAGTCGACTGGGAACTTAGAGTGTGGTTCAGGGTTTGTGGCAAGAAGTGGGAAAAGAAACCGGTTAGTTTGATACCACTCTCCATCTTGTGGTATGTGTGGAAGGAGAGGAATAGGTGGGTCTTTGAGGGAGTGGAAACACAAGGCCTCAAATTCATGGAGAGGTGGACATGGGATGTACATTTTTGGTATAGTCAGGTGTTATAGGGGATTCTCGTTGTTAAGCAATCATGGGTTATTTATTACTTTTGTATAGCTTCAAACCCCTTTGTATATGCTCTTACACATCTTGATGCACAATTATGAAATTTCTCTATTGAATACTCCAAAGAAAGGGACAAAACGAATTGGTTTAAATTGATTTATATGCACCTCCAGATCTGAACTATATTTGACATTTAAAGATATATATATTTCTTCAATGGAACCTTTGATTGAAGACTAGAGCTATTTGTAGACATTCTTCTTTTCCTGATATATGAGCCTGTGATTTGGTAGAGTTAATTGGCACAATTTCCATAACGCTTTTATATGTCTTTTGTTGGTAGACATTGAAAGACTCTGAAGACGCTTTGTCTTCATTCAAACAAGAAGGTACTGAGCAATTGAAAAACAAGCCCGTGAAAGTTCTTCCTGCAGCTCAGGAATGCATTAGCAGACTTAGGAGTGAGTTTTATGGCAAAATGTTGGATGACCTCAACACTTCTCACATACTCACTGGTGCGTTTCAAGATGCCTTGAAGTTTGTGAACAGCAACTTGAACACCCTTAAGAAGAAGCAACAGAAGCAGCAACAATTAGCAGTAGTTCAGTCCCTGACTGAGATTGAGAGACAAATAAAGGAGGTTCTTGAAATTTTAGGGTTGCTCATGCCTCTCACTTATGAACAGGTAACTCAACTTTGATGAAGGGCTTCATTTGCAAATATTCCACTTCACCAGTTCTCTTTCCTTTTTCCTATTTAGTAGTTCACCAGTAACCTTATCTGATGGCAAAAACAGGGTTGGGGTGTGTGGGGGATGTGTTAGACTATCCATTGCAGGACTTTTTGTGATAAAAAATGTTCTACAAAGCAGAATGTGTGATTCTTCTTCTTCCCCGTCTCCTTTGGTCTTCCATGATTTAATTAAAAAAAATTGAAAATTTTTTTTCCATAACCAAACAAAATTAATTTAAAAAGACCACAAAAAATTGTCCAGCTTTTAACCCATTTTCCCTTTTTGATCAAAGAAAAACAAGAGGAAAAATGGTTGTCGTGTAATCAGCAAGACAGTTTAAAGGTCCGAAAAATCTGTAGAAATATTGTTTTACCACCATGTTTTGCAGTTTCCTTTGCTTTCTAGACAGAAAATTGAAAAGGAAAAACTGGAGAATTGTCAATTAAACCAAGAAGACTAAGCTTCTTTTCTTTTTAGCGAAAGAAGAAATTGACAATTTTCTTTTGTTGGGACGGTCTAGGTTCTCAAGGAGTTTAAGCAAAAGGCACTGAAGAGGGCAGAGTTGGAGGAAGTGGATATTGAGAGCCTTATTGAGGAAAGAGCACTTGCAAGGAAAAATAAGGAATTTGCCAAGAGTGATCAGATAAGGGCCGAATTGACAGCAAAGGGAATTGCTCTCATGGACTTGGGCAATAGGACTGAGTGGAGACCCTGTGTCCCCACATCTGCCCAAGAATCAAATGATCAACAACAGCCAAAGTTGTCTACTTGAAAGGTCTCACTTTCCTATACACTTAAACAATTGATTCCTTGGAATTTTGTGGATTTCATCAATGTAAACTAACTTTTAGAGTTTCATAATATATTGGTAAAGAACCATGATGAGGGGGCGAATTTAGCAAAAGAGGATTTTTCAGTTTTATAAGGACTATGGATCTACTGAATTGACCCGCCCCGATGAAAGTGTGACTTCTGAAGGTCGGTCCAAATGGAGGGATGCGGCAAGCATGTTGTATTTGATTGAGATGATGTTGGGTTTGAAGAAACACAGTATCTTTACCTTGCACAGATACTTGCTCTCGAGCAGTCCTGTGAAATGTTTTCTTGATTGAAATGACCATTATCTTAGCCTGTTCCATACACAAATTTTATGATTGAAACATGGCTTAATTGTCATCAGCAAAAAAACAAAAAAACTGATGAAATACTCTCTCTGTCTTTACTGATGTCTCACATCTAAAGTAAGTGATGATCCATTCTTTGAATCTGTCCTCTTCTCCATTCAGGAGTACACTTAAAAATCAATTCTTGCACTACTTTCCTTTTCTGCTGTTCAACGGAGCATTTCTGCAAGTCATACAGGAGACTGTTAAATAAATTTTGTTCTTGTTGAGCCATCAATTGCTCAACTTTCTGTGAATGGGCCAGTTGCTCTAGGACTAAATTTTGTCATCGTTGAACGTTCGGTTGCTCAACTGTTTTTGCTGCCATCAAGTTCTACGTGCAGTTCAGAAATGTCTATCGAAAGGTGATGCTGTTGCCTCCTCTCGGGAGAGGACAGGAACACGGAAATGAGGGGGGCAAACTCGTACTAATCGATGACTTTGATAATCGTTTGCTTCTTGGCCATCAAAGCAGGGTTTTTCCTCTAGCATCGACTTTGAATCTGTGTACTGAGATAATTGACAGGGACACACCACATCATATCATTCTGCATTGACATTGGACTGACATGATGTGACGGCTTAATGAAGACCATCTAGGCTAATTGAGGGTGAGCTATTGAGGTTAGCCTTTCGATGGATGCCTATTTACAGCGTTCCCTATGTAGTTCATTTTGCGTAGGGTCTCCGTTCCTCTCTCATTTTAATGGTTACAGGGAACTTTGGCCATCTCTGAGTGAGGTTCATGGCCATGATAGAGATGGTGGCTTTGGTGGTGTCCCGCTATACACTAACGGCCCGGCCCGATCGGAATGGCTCCCAAGTACTTCTGAGCACCACTGAAAGGGTCTCTGCATTGCATTTTTTGTTGCCTTCCATATTTATCTAACAGAATCATAAGCATATTGAATAGAACGAGAGGATGAGGTAACCATTGCTAGGGGAATTCGAATGATTATTGATCATTGATTCGTTAGTGAAGCTTCTGATGCACAAAAAATGCTCAGCTGTTTGCTTCGTCTGATGGCAAATGACAGGAGCCAGCTGTTCGGGCAGTCAATTTCTTAACCTAATCAAAACTTCTGACATAAAAATATCATAGAAAGAGCTCAGTTTGCGCATCATAACTCATTCCAGCTTGCATGTCATACTAAACTATATGACACAGGACGAAACTAGCTTCTTTACAACGGCAAAACTCAAGCCCATACCAAGTACAAGGTAAGCTGAGTAGATGCGTTTATAGAGGGCTCACATGAGTGGACTCATTCAAGAAGAGACAACCAAACACATAGTTGAAGAAGTCACGACCTTTGATTGTTTCTTCTCCTTTTCTGCCTATTGCTTTCATATCGTACTTGCATGCTCTCGTACAGTCGGGACAGTACGTGACCTACGCCGTGAGGAACCCAGCTCATGATTAAAACAGGAACAAGAAAAGCACCATGGAGAAAAATGGAAGGATGAAGCTCACAGACCTCCAACAGTTTGGGCTGGAAACTGCTATCAAGCATCACATCAATGCCATAAATGGCCCTAGACATCGGGCTGTGCATCTTGGGATGCACAGCTGCGGCCGCCTCAAAAACTGATCTGACCATTTTCCTTATCCTCTCGTGAATATCTGACCATTTAACTGCAGCAGTGCACAAGTCCATGGTGAACGTTTTTAACTTACTCGGTGTAAAGAAGAAACATAAGATAAATACATCTCAGGTACCTCCATGCTCCTGCTCAAACTCCTCCAAGAACTCATGTGTGTTCTTGTGGTTGATTGTTCCACGATAGTTCTGCTAGGCATAAATTGGAAGATCAACCATACTATACAAACGCATTTTCCAAATAGGGAATAGAGAGAACATACCATCACCGTAAAGTGTGTCTCGTACTCAAAAAGGCTGTGCTGGTCCAAAGAATATTGATTATTCGCCAACCTAACCTGTATATTCAACAATTAACTGAACCAATAAGCACTCTTGTAAAACCAACAGAGACCCAAATTTCAGGTCCTCCATGCCTGGTCCAATTTTTTGTTTTGTTTCTAAAAATTTGCTGGTTTTGCTTTCGCCTAAAACTGAACAGACTGAACCCTGTTTTTCCTGCTTCAAGTACGTCATGGTGGTTTGTGAAAGTATGTTTTAAGTATGTCACGGATAAAGAGCTCCAAACCAGGAATTAATGATGGCGGTTGATGGCATAACCAAAAAGTAACCATTACCCAGAAAATATCGGCAAGAAATATTTCCAGGGGGTTCACACTTCGGACCAACACAATGTAGCGAAGGTCAAACTTCTTTCCATTGAAAAGAGCAGGATGTTCAATGTACTTCTGACATATCTTTGGACCTGTCTCCATAAGACGGATAATTGCAGACATACTACTCGTCACAGTTGTATCAATAGTTCGTGCCATATTCCAAGGTTTCAAGATCCAGAGATTGTTAAGCCCATCTCTTTCCCGAACACAATAGTCACCAATAAGTTTAGTTAGATGTGTTTCAAGGTTGTAAGTAGGCTGCAACCACTCAGGTGATCCATATGCCTGTTCAGGGACAAGAGCGGACAGTCAGGAAATTTTTTCTACTGAGTTAAACAACTAATTTTTTTATTTATGCTCTTGAATGTCTTAAACAAAGCAAAGTGAAGTCTCTACCTTTTGGACAGTCTCGGCTAAATGATGTTTCATGACAAGACATGCCTCAAAAGGGAACTGGTTTATGTATTGCTCATCAGTTATTCCAGTGGCCTTCTTCATATCTTCATCCACTTGCATACTGGTCCAAATTATATCTGCACCTTTCGGGTCTGATGCTGCCAAATAAAAAAGATAAAGAAAAGAAGATTACTTTGAAAAAGGTACCGAGAATAATGCAGCCATATTGATAAGATATGAGCTCGTTATTCAGATTTATCTATCATAATTTCATTATTTTATCCTATTTCAACAGTTTGTTTCTTACATTATTTCGTACACCCTATTCCATATAATTCTTTCTCACACATTGAACACGTAAATAATCGGATCTGAAAATTGACCTTATTCCTAGAGAAATTCAGAAAAGAATAAAAAAAGTGCAGTCAACTCAGTATACTTACTAATTGCAAACTCGGACCGTGTCAAAAATTCTTCAACGTGAGGAATGTCGGTATAAACACATAGAGAACTTCGATCACCTTCAAGTAAGCCTCTAGTTGAGGAGGCCTCTGAGGATGCTAGAGTTAAACTTCTCGATTCCAACTTCTGACGATGCTTCTCATATTCCTTAAGAGGGGATTTGCATATAAGGCAAACTCTAGACTAAATATAAGCAAGGAAATATGGATAAACTAAAATGCTGAAGAATTACATGGATGAAGTAATATTTGGGTGTATGGAACCATGCTGTGAGTCGGGCAGATCGTTGTTTGTCCTCGCCAATCCCAAAAAGAAAATCTCGAGTGCATTCATCACCATTGTCAACATCCCGAATTGGCCAGAGCAAAGAAAAACTAATGAAACAGAATAGAAGAGGAAATAATTTAATGGCTCTGCAAGGATTTTCATCAACCATGAAACTTGAAAGAGATTTTGATCCACCTGACAGATGATGAAAGTTTCCCTGCTGGCATAAAGAGAAATGGAGCAACCATGAAATTAGGCTCATCGCTGTGTCGAAGAGCCGAACCCAGCTCATCCATCACATACCTAAGTGAAACACACCAAGCATATAATGCTAACTGAAAAGATTAAATTGCAGAATTCTGAAATATTTTCATAATCAATTCTCTTGATGGCACATCAAGAATATATAATGCTAAATGAGAAGGTTATATAGCATAATTCTGCAAAATAATTTGGAATCCGATTCTTTCAACATTAGAAGGTACTAAATAGGCAAGGTCCTCCTAGAACAAGATCCGATATTTCTGAACAAGCCAACTACTGTAATAGAAGCTTGTACTGGTAAGGATACTGTTAAGTAACTTGGGTTTGGCATTTCTTAAGAACAAGACCCCTGTCCCCAAATAAAGCTAAATCCAAGAGGATATTTGAGCAAACTTCAATTGGAAGACTCCATAGGCATCCTATTTAAAAAACGTTACACTCTCCCCAGCTCAATAAATTGATAAATTGGGAACAGAAATCAAACCAAACTAGAAAGAATGTAAAAATTGACACTAAGATTGTACAGTCAAAGAATGCAAGATTATGAGACATACTTGTTCACCCAAAAGGGGAATAAAATGGGAATGAAGAAAGGTTATGACACATACCACACAGATGTCTCATCTATCTTTTCTTCATTAGCGAGCCGATAATTCATCAAATATAACCACATAGCATTGATGATGCGATCAGCTAGGGGCTCCCCCTGGGACCACTCAGGAAGCCGTGGCTCCAGACTAGAATCAATCACATGTTTTCCAGCTTCTACTATATTTGCAGAACTGACACCATTCAGTTGAGAGATGTTCGGCAAAGACTCTAGAAGCATTAGAGCGCTTTCTCCAAGAGGACCAGGAATATCTACCTAAAAGGAAATAGGAAATAATAATATACCCAAGTAACCCAACTCTAACTTTTAAAGAATAAGGGTCCATTTATCCTCTCTTTTTTAAGCTGCTCATCCAGATGGCTGCCATAATAAAACTTACTTCAAGAGAATTAAGGGTAGAAAATCTCTTCAGGACTTCAAGCAGATCAGTCACAGAATTTTCATCAAAAGGATTATCTCTAAGGTTCAGACAAGAGAGAGATGGCATCTCGGCTGGTGAAAATGCCTGCCATTGGATGGGAAACAAGCAGCAGGATGAGATCAGTGCTTCTCAAGTATAAAACATATAGACCAGAAAGACACTCGAAGAAGGATGATTCTATTCTAACCTTCTTGTCAACAAGATTGTGAATGCATCTGTTCGAGAGGTCGAGAGATGTTACACCCAGAAGAGGATGCTGGTTACTATCATGGAGATGACCAGGATTGTCCTTTTCATATAATCCACCACAGAATCCCAATGCCCATTCACCGAAATTACGGGTAAAATGTGAATTGAGAATCTCTAGCCTTGGACTTGCCTGAAGAATTCTATCTGTCACATAGCCACTCCTAAAAGGTAAAACAGTAAGATTTTATCCCATTAAATAAAACTTCAAAATGGAAAATGAACACACAGCGGGCATCAAACATACTGTCTCTCCATTATTGGATTGCCATTAAGCCAGAGGGCTCTCAGCTTATTGAAATCCATGACTTCATGGGCCACAACATCTACACTTTCAAGCTTGTTCCCACACAGACTAAGAGCAAGCAAATCCTGAAGCAAGGAAAGCAAAGTTCAATCACATAGTACAAAATTTTACGTACTCCTGAACAAACTCGAAATAGACAAAAAATCACAAAATTATGCAAACGTACAGGAAATTTACTAGATAGATCAAGTGACACCAGAGTATTATCATCAATGCCAAGCTCCTCAAGCTCCAACCACCGCACCGTGTCACCCTTCTCCTTAGCTTTTGCTAGTTCTTCTGCTACCATATCAGGAGCACTCACTTTGGTAGCTTCCTCAGTCCAGTCCTTGAGATCCTTTGCTTGTTCAGCATCAGAATTTAAATCTAGATCAACGCACATAAGAGAACCCATCCTCTGAGCTAGACCCGGGACTTCCTGAAGCTGCATTCACTTCGAAAATCTCCGGTATTCAGAAGCTAAAAATGCACAAGTAAGCTCATCACAGCGTGCCGACATACATTTCCTCCATCATAAAAGGTCGGCACCCTGACCCAACTTAACTACATTCAGTTCAATTTAGCAGTAAAAGTAGCAACTTTCCAGCATCCATATGTCTAAGAACTTGCCTTGTCATACCACAAGATACTAACAAGGCAACCACTGACATAAGAAAAAATCAAAGTGTGACCTGTTTGTATGCATCAGACAGCCGAAAGGTCCAGGCATGGTCGACGAGGAAGACGTTGGACTCTTTACCCATAAAATCCGACGTCATCACCAGCCTCCTCTGACGGCCCTCCTCGTCGGCGGGCTCGATTTGGAAGTAAGCGCCGCCGTCGAATATCTCGGCCGACAGCTTCTCGAACAACGGCCTGTGCAGCTGCGGCGGCAGCCCAGACGCCGCCAGCAGCAGCCCGTGAACCCTGACGAAGTCGTCGAAAGTCTCGATTTTGCTGGGTGCAGAAGCATCAGAAGCCATTACCGAAGTCGATTGCTCACTTTCCTCCAGAGGTCTCTCTCCTTTCGCAGCTATTGTCGTTTGTTCCTGCTCTTGTCCGGCCAGAGGTTTTAGTGGGGTTTCAGCACCATGGTTTTAAATGTTATTTTGACCCCTGAACTTCTCCCTTTTTCTCATTTTACCCCAGCACATTTCCCCCCCTAATTATTAGCTTTTTCTCTTCTTTTTTCTCCCCTCATTTTTATTTTCAAAACACATTTAAAAAAATATTTCTGGTCGTTTGCCAGGTTAACAAAATGTCGGCCTCTAGGCTCTAGCGGTAAGGATTCAATGCAACCATAAAAACTGGCTACACAACATCGAGATCATACGCGCGAGTACTGCAAAATGCATAATCATACGCGACCCACACCATAAAATACTTTCAAGCGGTACAAAATATCATCTTCTAAACCTCGCCGATAACCTTCTTCCAGTCGCGCTCTCCTTATCTTCCCCAAATCTAGTAGCATATTCGACGGCTCTCCACTTTTCTGCTCCGATCTGTGCACGGTTATTATACCGATAAGACCATGGCTGTATCTAATTCAATCCGATCCACATCCACGTTTGTCGTAAAAATGAATTTCTATGATTGAAGGGATTGGAGGAGCATATGACTAAAGTCCTTAAAATTCCGCATTTCTTGCTACCAATTCTTCACTTACCCATTTAAATTCGAGTTCCATTTGATTCGAATGCAAGATCTCTTGGTTCCGAGATGACGATGATATATTAGATCTGTTTTATTTAGGGGGTGAGAATCTCAGGATTTCACCTTCCAATCTCGTCCTCATGCCAAATCAGACCAAACAAGGCACTAGAGCAAATGTTCACAGGTAATTAGGATGAAACTTTGATGATCATGCCATACTTGGTTGGATTTGGGACATCTCTCATCTAGGCCAATAGAGTAAGTGAGTAAATGTGACTGCCATATATATATATACATACGTGTGTGTGTGTGTGGACGTGGGAAATGTCGTGAGTGCAAGAAGAAGAGAGGAGCCTGTTCCGTCATTCCACTCAGATGCATTTTTCTTCTGCATGTGGTTATTGTGTTGGTAAGACTATGATTAATATCGGATTCGGTTCGGTTTTTCTTATATCCGAGTTCTGATAATTATTGATTCTTTCCGCATTATTATCATAAAGTAAAAATCTTTCTAAGATCAAATGGATTTGAAATTTACAAAGGCACTGCCGGGGGCCATCTTACTAAGATTCGGCCTTACAGTTCAAATTCATCTCGTTTGTGGAAGTTTTACTCGGTAACGATAATCTTGACAATAGTTAAATAATTAATTGATGGGCCGAATGTAACCTGATATTATCATAGTCTTGCCAGTACAATAACCACGGGCAAAAGAAGAATGCAGAGGAGCAGACAACTACTAATCTTGTGACTTTTTATGTTTCTTGCTTTACTTCCTTTTTCCCTTTGATTTTTTTTGGGTTTGCAATGATATTATACGTGGAAAATGCATTTTTTTTATTCTTTAATAAGCACGTGGAAAACGCGCTTGAGAAAAATTAGATCCTAGAGAGAAACCTTGGCTACCGGAGGAGATGGGGAGGGCGTCCCCCGGCAGCTCGATGTCAGATGAAGGATATCTTTTGTGTCGGAGCTGCTCTACTTGTTTCTCATTTCCCCTCTTGTATTTCTATATTGTACCATAGTTTTAAAAATTTGATCATATTAACTAATTCGATCAGTTAGATTAAGAATCTAATTATATGTTTAATGAGATTAACTGTGATTAAACCGATTGATTTCCTATCGGAACAATTAATTCAATGAATCGATAAAAAATTGGTGCATTTAAAATTAAAAAAATAAAATTAATTATTATATTATATTATATTATATTAT
>CXYZ01009678.1:1133001-1151165 GCA_900006705.1 Sonneratia caseolaris | reverse complement strand
AATAAGTATATTGTACTTAAGTTTTTGTTTTGTTAATTTTAAATTGGTCGATTTTTTTATTAGTTCAATTGAATTCACTAATTAAATAAGGAATCAATCGATTTAACCGGAGTTGATTTCATTAGGAGTGCAATTTGATTTTTTTATAAGAATCGGACCAGGTGAGTAGTCGATTCCTGATTGAACCAACCAACTTGGTCCAATTTTTAAAACTATGGGAAGAACTCAAGCAAGCCACTAACTAGAAAATTGCACGTGCTCCAGGAGGATATTAATCGCACTTAAATTTCTCATGAAAACGGGGGAATAAACCTTAAATTATGACATTTGGCGATAATGAATTCCACCGGAGCCGTGGTCCTGTAAAACCCTAATCCGTTCGATTATCGAAAATCCCTTCTTAACTCCGATCCGTTCGACCATAGAAAATTTCCTTTGATGACTTGGATGATGTTCCACGCCATCCAAGGAGATTCTTGGTGTTCGTACATTTTTATGCCGATGTTCACCTGATTGTACCTTCACGAATTGAAATGAAAATATTTTTTTCACTACTTGATGGAATGATAATTGAAAAAAAAGGGCAAANGGCGGAAAAAAGGAAATTAATGAATATCATAAAAGAAAATACATTTCGATTGAGAAAATCGTGCATTTAGTGTATTTTCCTATTTTCTCACAATAAAGAGTGCTGAACAAAAAGAGACAACTATATGAGAGTAAATCTTGAATCAATAAATTGCATTTTCTTCATTTTTGTGATTCTTAGAATAGAATTGAATGTCTTTTAGATGCTTTGTCTATTATTCGATCAAGTTTGAATAATCAAATTAATTAATGAGAATTACAATTTCAATTTTATATATATATATATATATATATATGCATGTATAACCACAAACAAGCAAAATGGAATTATGTCCCGTTTCGTACAAAGCTCTCGTAAATTTCACTCCATACATCAAGACAGAGATACAAGAGAACAAACTAGATACAAAATTCACCCCAAGAAAAAAGAAGAAGAAGAAAAAGGTTTATGCCGCACTCTCATCCGACATCACAGCGATCGACGGCCCTAAAACCGACCCTTCAAGACACGTTAAAGTTGTCACCCATCTCTCAAGCAAATGATGTCTCTAAGGTGACTTCCAAGCATGCACCACGTCTTGCAGCTCTCTAAAGAAAGAGATACGACAGAGCAGCCCAGCTCGCAAACTTTGACTTTCGTGGTTTGTCGTGCGCTTGTTCCTCCTCAGGGCATCTCCATTAAGCAAAGCAGTTCTACAACGAGTTCGACCCTCCCACATGTTTAGTTGCCACCTCTGAATTTCAAACCTGAAAAATGACTAAAAAAAAGAAGAAGAGAAGAGTTTGCTGGTGATAAGGTCCTATGGAAATCAATAAATTCTTCCTAAAATCACGAAGATGCATAGACAAACCCGATACGGACAAGAATTTCAACTCCAATCGGATCAGTGATATACCAGAAGAATCGAAGGAACACACTATTCTTCCTCTACAATTGTTCTAGTACATCACTGACCGATCAGAGTCATAACTCTCTTCTAGTCATGGGTTCTAGGCGAGATGATACTAACCTATGAATGCTACTTGTGAATGAGGTGGATGTATTTTATAGCCTCTATGAGGCATCCTTACATGGGAGGAAAATCCCGATTATAAGGCAACAAATTTATGGCTGATGTATATGGAATATATATATATATATGTAAATACGTGACAACCACATTAGCTTGCTTGCTGTATTAGCCAAAATTTGACCAACTATATTGGATGTCAGTGAAATGTTTCAAATCCAACCAATTATGGCAGCATCTTCATCAGCAAATCTTATCCTAATTATCTGTAAACATTTGCTCCAATGCCTTGTTTAGATCGATTTTGTCCCCAGGACATGAATGGAAGGAGATATCTTGAGATTATCCTATTAATTAAGATTACCAAACCATATATGATGCAACCAAAAAAGCAAAAAAGAAAAAAAAAACCCAAGAAAAAAACTCATCAACAGACAGTAAATTTAAATTTTACTACGAATTTGATGAAAAAATTCGGAAAATAATTGTTCTACACTCAAAGACTAAAAAAAAGAGAGTAAATAAGTCGAATTAAGAAGTAAAATAAGATAGTTTAACAAAAATATAGATAAAATTCACCATGTTAACATAAAATTTTATGATCTCACATGCATGCCCTTTAAATCCACTCCAATGGATATGCCATTCCATTTTTCACGTTCACGCTTCAAGGAACAAAAGAGAGATCCATGGAATCAGCACGAGTAGAGAGAATTTGGGGGACAGTCAACTGACCAAATTCCAATTTCGTCTGTCCATAGAAAATTTTTCTCTTTTGACAATAACGTGCACAAGGATCGATAACTAACGATTCTCCAGTAAAGTTCAAACTGAATTTCACTTAGGCAATGTCTTACCGGCACAATTAACCTCGGATGGAAGGGGAGCCAATGCTTAAGTAGGGAACCATTAAATCCGTTCGATATTTTGATCGAAGAAGACGACGATGGGGAGCGACGCTGGCTAGGTCTAGAGCATGCCGTCTAAGACTGCTCGATCGGATTTTATAGTGCGTGTCACGCATGATTATGCATTTTACGGTGTTCACACGTGCAATCTTAAAGTCACGTGTTTTTGTTTTTGGCTACCAGTCCTGCATTGTATCCGTCAATAAAAGAAAAGCCCCGAAACAAATTTATCTATAGATAAATATGTTTTTGCTGAGATTGTCTAAAAATAATTAACATGAAAAGTAAAAGAAAAGCAAATAATCAGGGAAAAAGGTGTGCGGAGTCAAATGACAGAAAGAGAAGCAGAGGGGTCAAATTATAAATTTAAAACCATGGTGCTGAACACCACAAGCCCCAACCCCCCCACCCCGACTGGTGAACTTGGACCGATGAGTCACCGACTTCTGCGATGGCTTCTAACGCTTCCGCAGCCAACAAAATCAAGACTTTCGACTACTTCGTGGGAGTTCACAGGATGACCCGACATATAATCCCCGCTTAGGGATACTACCAGAGTGAAGGAGTGCTGCTGAATATATAAAAAGAGGGGCGATCGGCCGCTGGGCACGGTGAAGAATAAAATAGGAGGGATTGGCCGCTGCATAAGAGGGATTGACTCTTACCAAGGAGAACGGGCGAACCTGTGTCGTGTAATATGGAGAGGTAGTGATACTGGTAGGAATGATGGTAGATGGACCCTGCATTACTGCAGACTAATGCGAGGGAAGACTCCTGCCATCTACACTTTTCGGGCATTCATTCCTTAGTAGTGGATTATTCTTCTTGCAGGCAAAAAAAAAAAAAAAGTAGCCGGAGATGATCTGGTTTTCGGATGTCACTCTTATATGGAGAATGTTAACTGAAAGGACATTCGAGTTCTATCTTCCCAGTCTCGAAACAAGGCATTCCAACAGTACCATATTGCTCCCAAAACCACCAGGCAGAGCCTCCTGCATATATATGTGAGATCATACCGGCTAGTTCTAATGTATTGCAATGAATTTGATAGAGCGAAATCCTGGGCTCGCCTGATCTCAATGGGTTAATACAACAGCGATCCTTCTGGCTGCATATGCCTTATGGGTAATTTAGTCGGCAAGGCTGTTAGATCATCCTCTTGCAGTGTACCTGTGCGGCGTTCACTGAATCAAAATGAAACTCCACATATAAGTAGATCACTGATATCAGGGTTGTGTGTTTGTAGGGATTCTTTTCGACAGTCTCTTAACAATATTCTGGTTCAAAACCAAGCTCTTTTACCGTCTGAGAATACCTCTTGATTTATTATACTTGCAGATTTTCGTGGAGTCAAGTACAAAGTATAAATGAATTAACAAGACAATCTCGAGAGACAGAGTTGCTTCAAAAAGTTATCATTCCCCGTGTAATTGAGGAGTGATAAATTCAATTATCATTTGTAAAACTAATTTATATTATAATAAGATTAATTAACTGAATTATAGAATTTATGAACCATAATTTTTTTTAATTTATAATATTCAAATTAGAGAGAACAGGGTCCTCCTCGTATAAAGGAATTGATTGAATTATACCACATCAAAGCTGTCGCTTCCACAAAATGAGGAAACAAGAGAAGCTGAAACACAGTTCTTTTATTTAGCTGACTTTGTGCGCGGTACAAATCATGCATGGAGAAGGCCACACCACATTTGCCTACTCCACTGAAATATAAACTTCTACCAGAATCTACTCATCCATTGAACAGATCGAGAACTTGAACTGAACTTAAGAAAACGTGATGAAAAGTCCGACTCGGGAGACTCGGGTTCTTAGTCCGATTTTCCCCGTTCTTGGAGATGCCCTTTCAGACGGAGCTTGTGGTTCAAAGTGCAATGCATCAAATCGAGGCCTCAGTTGGTGCCGCCAAGAATGCCCTTGAGCTTCTTGATCTGCGGTATATCAAGGAAAGTGGTCGCGTGAACCAGCTCAGTGGGCAAGTCGTTCTTGAAGAGTGCATAGTCGGTTATCTGGAGCCCCGGGCTCGGGCTGCTGAAGCTCACGAAGGCTAGCGCAGGGACATTTCCCGAATTCACCTGGAAGTGCAGCAGCCCCATAGGGAACACCATGATGTCGCCCTTGACGAGGGTCTTGAAGTAGACGGTGTTGGCCGAGGAGATGAACCCAGCGCAGATGTTGCCATCGATCACCAGCAGGACCTCCGAGCCACCCGGGTGGGTGTGCATGGGGACGACCCCGCCGACTGCCAAGTCCAGCCGAGCCATCGAGATGCCCAGCCCGTTGAGGCCCGGGAACTGGGCTGCGAATGCCGGGGTGACGGCCGCCTTGATCAGGTTTGAGGTGTTGCCGGCCGCCGCGAGGCCTGAGTAGGCGAAGTCGTTCACAGTGACCTTGGCAGGGCTCTTGCATGAGTAGCCAGCCGGGCTCTCCGGGCCCGATAGGTCCCCGACACAGAAGTCCTGGACGGCTGCTTCGGAAGTGAAGAGAAGCAGGGAGAAGAGGAGGAGGAGGAGGAGGGCTTGCAGCATCATATCTCTAGCTATATGCCGATGGCTGCTCTAACTGTGGTAACAGGAGAGACTTCTGAAGTGCTCTTGACGAATGGAAGTGGTTCCAATATATAGAAGGCTGAGATAGTAATCAGCATTGCGAGCTCAACTGAAATATCTCAAGTGACACTAAGTTAAGATACAAATTAGAAGAATGTACGATATACGTTTTACGAGCCGTATGTTGTGATTGGTCGAAAGGGATAAGGCAACCCATGCAGCTAGGGATATGGAGGAGGAGTTCACGCGCATGGCCAAGCATAAAAACGGGAACGTTAAGAGCGACAAAATTCCAATCCGTGATAACGTGTCGGGGGTCGTATTCTTCTTTTGCAGACGGAGACAACACCCCTCCTTTTGTCTGTCAACACACCGAACACAAGGGGCGGAGCAGAAATATCTTTGAAATACTTACGGCAATTCCAGTGTATTCTCTGCAACATAGTTTTAAAAACCGGACCAGGCTGGCCGGTTCGATCGGGAACCGGTCACCCATCCAGTCTAATTCTCATAAATACTCTAATTACACTTTAAATTAGGTCAAATCCGGTTGAATTGACTGGTTTCCGATCAAATCAGTGAACTAAATTAAACCCATAAGAAAACCGATCAACTTAAAATTAAAAATTATTATAACGTACTTATTTTATTTTACTAGACTTATATTCATATTTTATGTTGAATCTAAGATTAATATAATGACTATATTAATTATTTTTATTATAAATCATAGTTAAATTGTAATATTATGTAAATTTATTGATAATATTATATTATTAATATTATTTATTAAACATACGGTTCGGCCCATTGAACCCCCGGTCCGACCTATAAATCCATGAACCCATACTCTGACCGATTCCCGACCCGGTCCGGTTTTAAAAACTATGCTATGCAGTGATGCCCTGCAACGATCTTTTTCTCTCTCTCTCTCTGTCACCCAGAGGATTCAGAATTTGAACTGTAAAATATCTTTCCATGAAGATGGTCTTAGCTTAATCTCATTACCCCCTCTCAAATCTGCAACTAAATCCTCTTACGACGTTTGATTACCGATCATCAATGGGATTGAAGACGATCACAAAAGATTCGATCATGGGATTGATTCGACTCTTGCATATGACGTTTGCATTCTCGTCTTTCTACTATCTTCTATGGGGGGGACGTAATTTTAATCAAATTATTATACATAAATGTATACGCACATATGCCGACTGATCTTGACGAGACGCATTGAGCTAGAACATTGCTTCACGAATAGTCTAAACGCGCCGAAGACAGTAGATGATTGCCTGGAATCGGCGATCAAGATGTGGTCCAAGACTTGCGTGGGAGGAGCTGGAATGGGGGGGCACAAGAGGACACTCTTTGACAGCTAAAAGAGTGGGAAAGAAAAAAGGATGAGTTATCGATCTCGATGTGCGCAGCAGTCTCCGTGTCGCTCTCTTTCAACGCTATCCATAGCAATGCTGAGTGGATACGGTGAATTCCCCTCCTGCTAGGGTTGCTGGATTCCAGGGGAGGGGGCAGGCCACAGTTGGAAAGAGAATGATGACGATGATGATGAAAAGAAACGAAAAAGCACAGCCTTCTTCCCCCGCTCAAATCATGAATTTCCGTGGTCACTTAAGGTTCCGGATTGATCACGATAGACGCTACCATGTGGAGTGGACCGCCGATTACAATCTGTCATTGATTCTGGCCTGACTTACTGTCCTATTAATTACGACAACATAGGATAGCCCTCGTCTGAAACAGATGGCTCGCCCGACCTGTTGTAGCGTGACGTGGTCCTCGTCAGTAAAAAAAATGTCTCTCCATGGATCCCTCGCATAAGCTGGTACTCAGAGTTTCTGCTTCTGCACCGCGGGATGGGTTGACGATCTCGAAATGTCTACATGTGCTGCTTCGACAACAATGACGACATATATGTGGAACTCGTAACGGCGAAACGACTAAAAGTATTTGTCCTTATGACTTATGATTGACAGACTGTTGGGCAGATCTGCTCAATGGAGGCCTAAGAATCTTCTGTTGACCCGCAGAGAACTGGACAGTCAATGTGCCCGATCACCGGGTGGCTGAGTGCAGTGTGACTCTCTGCTGTGGGCAGTTAACGGTGCGTCGGTCCTGAATCGGCAGACCAGTTCCGGGCTGGAGATGAAAACCCGGCCTGGCATAAGATATTAAATCGGCGTCATCTTCCAGTGTCATATGCGAAATGGAGGCACCCTGAAGCTCTTGTTTAGCCCTGTGTGAATTGTGGTGACTTCAAGCCCCCAAGTTTCTCTGCTGGATCGCAACTCACCGCATCAAGATACAATCGAAGATCGAACGAAATCCCGACTGCAGTCTCCATCGAAACCGATGATGCTTCAGCCACCGCACTAGCTTTGACCCATGTCCATTAGATTCTGCATCTATTTCCATTTGGTCCACCTTATTCGTCCGTCCTCCCTACCATCTTCAAGAACACTGATGATCAGTTAGGATTCCATCAGTAATAATCTTCACTTCACTCGTAAATGTCGGCCGCATCATAGATTACATTTCATCTTAAATTATTATCCAGTTCAATTATTAAATTTACTGATCAAGAGAATTTTACGGCATCGGCCAGACTTGGTTCAGCCGGAATCCGCTGAATTTTCCGATGTGAGAAGGTTGCACACCGAGAGAGAGATCCATAGAGAGAGAAGTGAAGAACGAGAAATAGGCAGGTGGACCCAAAAAAATATGATGGGCCGTCGTCCCAAATGAGGGAGATGGGCTGGATCGTCCCAAATCGGAGCTAGCCTCATGGGCTGGACCTCACCAGGCCTCACCCACTACATAGAATGTCAGGCAGCATCTTTTTTTTTTCCCTTTTTTTTTGGGTCTCATGAAAATAATAATAAATAAGGAGCATACAACTAAGAAGAGAGGTTTCCATTCGGTTGGCCGCCTCTGTCCTTCAAGGCTCTGGTTTCGTCTTCTTTTTGGCTCAAGCCTGTCATCTCCTAGTGCTGCAGAGTGGGTAAACTGTAAACCCACTTGCTCACCCGTTAAACTGATCGGGACTCTGTTCTCCATATGCTCGTTTCTTCTTCATCTTCATTACTGTTTATGATAATGGCCTGCATCTCTAAAAGGAAAAAAAAATGCTCTGCATCTATTATTGCCGGGATTTCTTATTGCGGAATCTGTTAATACGTTGGTGAAGCTTGTTATATCAACTATAAGGGCAGTGTCTTATCATGATCATCACCTGCCAGATGATACCTGGCAGTAAAGTTGTGACTTTTATAATTTCTTGTTATTTATTGAATATGTGGTTGGATCTATGAATGGGATACACTTTCACCCTTATGATCAGGAGGAATAGCCCATGTAAAAATGACAAGAATTAGTAGATCAGAGAAAGAAAATAGTAATTTGGAGAACCTACGCGACAAATTAGAAGAAATGCTGCATATGCATTGTTGAATGTAGAGCCGCATGAGATGTTCATATTGGTAATGACCATCTGTAGTCAAAGTTCTATCATTAGCATAGTGTAAATCACAGCTACTAGGGTCTTCCATATGGTTCCCAGATTGTTTTCTGCTCCATTGCCTGTTCCATAAGGACTGATATGCTTAATATTTATGCAGGAAGCTGACTATTCTTTTCTTTCATCTTGAACATTGATGGAGTCAAAACCAGCTGTTGGAGGTGGTGCTGCCCCAAGAAAGGTCTGGTCCATTGCTTGAGAATTATATGCTTGGACTATTCTGTTTGCAGTTATCGACTTGTTTTTCTGCTTCATCCCTAGAGCTTAGTAGATATCTTCACTAATCCATGATTCAGTTTTAGTCAAGATTATACCATGCAGGGATTAGTTTGTCTTAGTTATGAGCCTCTGATTTCAACTGGACTAGTTCATGCTGTGTTGTCTTTTATATCCCGTTATCTGATCTTTTTAATTATTGCATAGCAGGTTAGATTTGCACCAAAAGCTCCTTCCTCAAGAAAACCGAAGCCTGCTGTTGTTAAAACGTATGCTGTCTTCATCTTATTGTTAATACTTACATGCCATTGGTTGCCAAATTTCCATTAAACTAACTTGTACCTGATTGTGAAATGAAGTGAAGTGAGGGACGACGATAATGATGATGATTCCAAAGCCAAGGATTTATTGAGACATTTCAATGTAAGCCTGGACTTTATGGCATATCTCCTTGTTTTGTGTATAAACTATATCAATCTTCTTCCCTTTTCTGGTGTTTCGTTTTTTCCTTATCATGCTAGGAAGGCATCTTAAAGGGAAAAACTAAAGTCGAGAAGAAAGGTATTTTTGTATCTATTAGTCCACTGATTTGATTATTCCTCTGCTCTGTGAATTTTTAATCACTTTTGCTTGGTCTTGGCAGTGGCATCTTCACAAGTTGCATTTGGCTATGGCGGTGCTGTGACATCGATCAAGTCTTATGGATCACGAAATAAAGTCAATTACCAAGGTCTCTCCTCTTACCTGCTACAATGAATATTCTTCTATTTTGCTTGTTCAATCTGCCCGTTTCAAGTTTGTTGTAGTTATTTGATCATTGTGGAAGCAGGTAGTTCTGATAATTCGTCCCTGAGAGAGGAGAAAGAATATCAAGAACCATGGGTAGGCAAAACCAAAAACCAATGTGTTCAAAGCCATATTTATCTGTATTCTTCCTCAGCTTCTTGGTATAATTATAATTTCTATTTGCTCTATTAACGCTTCATTCTGATTGATCTCTCTGCTTATTGCAGAACTACTATTCTTATTATCCTGTAATTGTTCCTTTGAGGAGGCCGTACTCAGGAAATCCAGGTACTTATTCAGATCTTGTGGAGCTGCTAACAAGAGCTTCCAAGTTTTTGTTTTAATAAATATTCACATAGGCCCTTGGGTTTTGTCTCTCCTGGTTTAGTGGGAAGTGTTATCATGTCAACTAGATATCTCACTTAAGGATCATCATATTTTGCCTTTTTTTTTTCCATTTTCCTGTAAGATGTAAAAAGAACCTTTAAACAGTTCCATTAAAAATTCAACTACCACAGGTTGGTCTATTTCTTCTCCTTCTCTTCAAGCATTTTCCTGTTGTGAAATACATGACAAAGCCTTGTGTGATTGTTCAAACAATTCTGCTTCTACCATTTTTTCCAGAACTTCTCGATGAACAGGAGTTTGGGAAGGGTTCAGAAGCGGTGACTTTTGATGAAAACTTGACGAACTCAGCAGAAGAACTGGGCCTAACGGTCAGTTCCATGACTTCAAATTTTCAAAAAACCTCTAATCTAAGACTGCAGTGTTACTCATGATGGATGGTTAACAGGAAGAGAACTTGGAACCAAGCATGTTCTTCATTCAGTTGCCACCATCACTACCAGTGATGAAGCGTTCTGCATCTACAGAGGGTGAAGAGAGAGCTGAAAGCTCAAGGACTTCAGTGCAAGGCTGCAGCCTAGATGAGTTGCCAGCAGGCTTCATGGGGAAGATGCTGGTGTATCGCAGTGGTGCCATCAAGCTGAAGCTTGGTGACAGTCTTTATGATGTAAGTGCAAAAAAAAAAAAAAAAAACAAAAAAGATACAAAACAAGGGCACATTCATTGGAATCCATTGAAATTCGTATAGTTTGAGTTTAAGCATTGGCACTTCTTGTTCTCAAGATTTACCAATAGAATTTGAGAAACAAATAAGAAAAAAATGGCGTATTTGACTGCTTTTGGTTTTATATAAAGAAAATAGGCAATTGCATTTCTTCCATCATAGCTTTCACACTAAAACTGTGGCACATCTCTTGACGTCAAACTAGTGCTTTTTTTTTTTCAGATTATGAAAACAACAAACAAAATCATACATTAAAAGTTCTTATTTTATTGTTTCTCAAAGCAGAGGGGTTATTTTTCTGAATAGGGTATTGGTTATCATATTTATTGATGAAAATAGCAAGTATATCAATCCTTTTGGCTTTTGAGTTGATCGTTTTGTTTCCTCATAACTATACTGCAAGTCATTCATTCTCTAGAAACTATGAGCAGGAATATGAAATAATGGATGCAGGCTTCTGTGGGGTCAAGTTGTGTCTTTGCTCAGGATGTTGTCACCATGAATGCTACAGAGAAGCACTGCTGTGTGGTAGGAGAACTCACCAAGCGTGTCATATTAACCCCTGATGTGGACTCAATCTTGGACAGTATAGACCAGCCGTGACAGTTCCGGTTCAATTTCTCTGTTCCATTGTGGTAAACTAAATACAAGGACTGGTGAAGAATCAATCTTTTGAAGGAAATGTTGGTGGGGTTTTAGTTGCCATCCACATTGTCTTTCATGAATTGGAGGTGCAAGTTGGGTTTTGATGGAGGTAGAGCTGGACAGTACTTGAAACTGGTCATCAATTTCTTTTTCTTCCCCCGTTTTGAGGAAGTGCAGTTATACAATGCCCATTATGTTCTCTAGCAGCATCAAATGTCACCAGCTAGACTTTGAGCATTTGGAACACAAATGTTGAACGATTATATATGAAACTACAAGTGAGCTTCTGTTTTTCATTTTCAATCTTGTCAAGATTCACGCTATCCGTATTCTGAAACTTGTCTTGAGTTGGCACTGGTGCAAAATGGAAATGATTGTCATTGCCAGTTATCTGCTTGCACAAGAAAAGCTGAGAATATTGTTGTGCATGGTAGCTCAAGTAGCCTAAGGACCTCTTCTAAACCGACCGAAAAAACCCTCTCAAGGGCCTTAACATTTCTGAAGATCGGGGCATTCCGAGCATTGGAACTCTGGAATGTCGGGAAGATCCCCTGATTGCCTTGAACCTTAAGATATCCAATTCCCATATAAACCATAAGTGGCAGTCCCAGAATCATTCATTGACAAAACTTGAAAAATCACGTGTGCCTACAGGTCATAAGTGGGATCCCAACAATAGATGGCCATGGAAACACCATGGTCACCACTGGAAAACTTACATGAATCGAGAAGCAGTAATTCGAGGCTGATGATCTGGAGAGTATCAGGATAAAAAAGGTTGGGCAATAGCCATGTCCACGGTGCTCCCGAGAGTTTAATGAGTGCTCAAATTTTTTCCGAGTGTATGAAATTCTAGTTTTTCGCTTGGTAAAAAGGATTGGAAAAATGACAGAATTTACAAGTTATTCCCGAATGATCACTAATGTTGTTCAAATTTACTTCCTTTCCACATTGCACCCGATACTTTGCCATATATGTAGGTATCAATCCTCTTTTATGAGAGTTGCAGCATCAAAAAAATGAGGGGTCCTCATCCGCTCCTGATTATAACAAACAAACTCTGACATCATAAGGGGTCCTCGAGGGGAATCCAATTGACACCCTTCTACACGACACACGGTTTGGTACCTTGACCTATTCATGTTATGGATCATCTAATCTTAATCTGATAGGCTTGCTTGAGCCTCCTCTTCTGATCTTCTACCTTCAAAGTCGTGATTCACCCGGTGGGAACAAGATCTGCTGCTACCAGACATCAAATGGGAAGCCATCCATTGCTGATGAGCTACGCTGTTGGATTTAACAGAATGCCTCTTCTAATTCGTTTCCAACTATAGTTTACGATTATCCCACAAACAATGCTATTTGCATGTTCCAGGACCTCGAGGTCATGCTGCAATCTTCAGCCCCAGCATCACCGCACTATATATATATATATGTGTGTGTGTGTGTGTGTGGATAAAATATATATCACTATTCTGAGAATGACCTTTGAGCTTTATGACTGAACGACGCTATGAATTAAAATTTGATCCTGCACTGGAACTTACTTGAAACCTAAGGATTCAAAATGCATTGAAAGCAACTCATGGTTCAAGCCATATTGATATCTTTTCTTCTTTTCTTCTTCTTCTTCTTCTTCTTTTTTTTAATAATTGATGTACTGCATTAATAAACTAATCAAGAAAATACGCATTGAGATTACAAAAAATAAAATATCATCAAACTCTAACACCTAACATAAGGTTCAAATGAGATCGTCCTACTCTCAAATTTAAGTAAAGTAAGGGTCTTATACGTCATTTTAACAAACTCATTATTAAACTTACTATAATATTAGTATTAGAAGTATTACCCCAAAAGATCTGATGATTCCGTTTTCTCCACACTATATAGATAAAACTAGTAAAAAGAAGCTTATAAACTATTGCAAAAGTGCTTCTTCCTTGCATGTTGCTTTTAGTCCAGGTTAGCTCAAAATACCAACCGCTAATAGGTTTATTTATCTGGAACCATACAAGTAAAAGATATCATATATCACATGTAATAGAGCATGAAAAGAATAGGTGATCTCGAGATTCAATACTAGATCGACAAAAATCACAAAGGGGAAAGGAGAGTGAAATCCATGTTTCCATCCGAGATTTAGTGGAAAGTTTGGTCAGTATAGCAAGTCAATTAATGAAAAAAAATATGGGAATATGTCCGGAGAACTGAATTAGTCTATACCATGGGACTCAGTGGGTGCTTAACTCTAATGACCTCCCAAGTAGTATTAATGCTGGATTTCGATATTTACCCCCAATAAAAGGTATCACAATCACCAATTGCAGCAAAATTTTCTACTTAATGCATAAAAGGAAACCTGCTGCTAAAATTGATATCTTAGCTTGGGTTAATCTGGAGTCTGGACTAAGAAAACCACCGAATCTTACCCATATTAAAAGGAAAAGTTGCATATATTTCATATGTAAATGTGGATGGATGTAATTTGTCTAAACACGGATATTGTTGAGTTTGATACATTCATTTTCTCACTTGTCTTGCTCTCGTTTATCTAGCAATTCCCCTTCAGGATTGTCAAAGAGAAATAAGGAAGACAAGGAATTTATGACATGATCAGCTGGTGCCGCATCATGATCAGCCTGATGGGAGTCGGCTATCATGTTACAGTCCTGCACCATTCTTTCCTTAGAAGGAAAAGCAAGTTGAGGATCCGACGGAGTTGATGACGAACTGTTACCGACTAATAACTCGGAGTTCAGAAGATCCAACAGGCAAACGTCCCCAATGTCAAAACCCAGCACTGGATCTTCCGCTGCATCTTTGCTCCCCTCCACTTCTGGATGGAAACCGGATAACAGCCCGATGGTGGATCCATTCTTCTCTACTTCTGCATTTTCGGATTTCGTTGGGGTGCCTCCGCTGGATGGTGGGCACGGTCTTGGTGCTCCTTCAGAGATGCCAAGACAGTGATTATAATCTTCATCTTGTCGGAGTGATAATTGCCGGCTGATATCAACTTCGGAGAGTTTCAATGTCTCTGCCCAGAATGTCGCCAGTGACGCCGATTGCTCGCTTTCCAGCAGTGGTGATTGGAGAGTACTATTACATGGCTTTCCGATAGTGTTGTCATTTTCTTCTAGCTCCAGCTTCATTGTGCCTTCCGACTGATCGGGGTTGTGCCCAAGCTTGGGTTTTTTGAATTTTGGATGGTTGTCATCCTGCGCTCTCTTATAAAGAATAGTGTTCCAGTAGTTCTTTATTTCATTATCCGTTCGTCCAGGGAGCCTGCCCGCTATCAGAGACCATCTGCATCCATCATGAACATCAAAGGTCTTGGGTGAGAAGCCAAGAGAGGCCGCCGGGGAAGGAAAGGTGAGAGACGTGTGAGGTTATGCAGAGTACAAGTCAACCTGTTGCCGAGGAGCTTGTGAAGCCTAAGGATGAGATCTTCCTCGTCCGGCGATATGTTCCCTCTCTTGATGCCTGGCCTCAGATAGTTCAGCCAGCGGAACCTGCAACTCTTCCCGCAACGATTTAGACCTGAACCGGAAACGAGAACTACGTACATTCAACACACGGACTTCTCGATTACTTCAAAAAAATGAAAACTAACGTTCAGAAAAAAAAACTCCTACGAGAATGAACCTGCTTTCTTGGGGACGCTCCCCCATCTGCCTTCTCCATGAGCCCTAACGACGTCGATGAGAACCCTATCTTCTTCAGCAGTCCATGCCCCAATCTTCACTTCCTGCTTTTTGCAGCATGGCATTCTTCCCATCTCTCTCTCTCTCTCTCTCTCTCTCTCTCTTTCTTTGATTTGTTGATTGAGTCTGTGGTGGTGATTCCCTGGGAGAAAGATGTATTATGCTTCCAGCGCTCTTGGAGACTCGACGAATCTACACACACACACATATATAGCTACAGCAATACGCTGTGCTGGCTGAAAAAATTTTCAACTCACCGCCTGGAATTTTCTTTTCTTCCTCGTTTCACAGGGAAGTTGCGCTATATCTCAACGTAGCCCTCATCATCATCAACACGGCACGGGAACCTTGCGTATCGCATTTATGGCCTGTACAGTCACTAAACATCTACTTATGTTGCCAAGATGAACTTAGAGCTGAAGTATTTGGGCCTAGGCATCGGGTCCATGCTTAAAGTGTGGTCTTATGTAGACATATTACTCGGTCGTATCCGAAAAGAAATTCATGGATCCTAGAATTCCGAACCGGTCATGCAATGTTTGAATAGGGGAATACTCTGTCATCTATAGGACGATCCATATTTGCCGCTATGTGCGATAGTTGTGAGTTGACCTGCCATCAGCCGATGGTCAAGTTATGGGGGCGAACTGGTTCGGGGGGCAAAGTCTGGGGAGCAAATTGAATTTTCAAACTCTTTTCCTGGAATGAGCTTCCACGTTTCTACTTCCAGACACCTTTGAAAATGCAAGGTCATAATTGGGAAGGGCAAAGCAAACGTGACGAAATTCATGATTTGTACCGTATGTCTTTTTGTCACGTGCGCTGGGGGACCATACATATTCGACAGTGATGTCCAAATCCACGTGAAAACTGGCTGTAACATGCATTGCCCCTCTTGTTGTCCGGAAATATAATAGATTTAGCAATTATAGCTCTGTAGAATGTATGTGTACATATATATATATATATGTGTGTGTGTGTGTGTGTGTGTGTGTGCACATATACACTCGACATTACACTTTCCCTCGTTCCTCTATGTTGTCATGCTTCTACATTTGCAAGTGTTCGATTAGAAGACTTTTATTTCCTGAAATCATTGCCAATTCGTGTCTTATGCCGTTATTCTTGATCTTTGTACGTCAAAAAGTGAATCCTACGATAGCTGTAAATTATCAATTGATGCAAAATTGATTACACAGATCAATGAAATTAGAATCCCTCACAGGTGCGGACCCTTCAATGCGATTTAACATATAGATTGGGTAGCTTATGAATCTGCAATGTTGCTTTCTTGTCAAACCTAATGAATCATCTTAAGTTAATGACCCATAGATCAGTCGTTTCTTGTGTAATCATTTTCTTGCATTGACCAAAGTCAGGAACCAAAAAAGAATTACCCAAAAATATCGAGACCGAGTAGGTCGGCTCTTATGATGTTAGATGGTTTTGGTACGCTTTTTTTGAACATGAAAAAACATGACCGAGGAGGTCGGAGCCGGACGAATTACAAAGAAAAAAAAAAGTCATTTTCTCGTATCGCATTCGTCTTGCTCGGCTTGTACTCGACAAATACCAAGCACATGGCGCAAATGACCCAACTCTTTGGTGTGGAATCTGACGCAGAACGTACGACATGCATGTGGAGCTCCGCAGGGCTTGAGAGAGCACTACAGCAGACAGGAGACCCAAAATTTTAGTACGGACACAGGATTCTCACGTGCAGCAGCACAAGTTGAGCCATTTGTGTCGTCTTCTTCGTACACCCATATCTAACGTAGTAACTAGCAGCTAGGGTATAAATGGCGGTATCATACAGAATGTCCGAGGAAAAGCCGAGATTACGTATCCAACGGAGGCTTCTACTGTCACGGACTCCGACCGTACATATAGCGAGCGCCTCCCCGAAACACCATCCGGACTATGAGACGAAAGTATGCACGGGCATGTTGAATAAGGATTACTCGTGTATAATATTAAGTATATTCACTTAGTCAAGTTTAATTCAATGTAATATTCATTTAACTGCAGATGAGTAAGTAATATTGTTAAGTAAGTATTTAACATGGAACGACGTTTGATCTGATCAGTATATGTCGGGCAAAATATATAGATATACATAATATAATTGTCTCTGTGTGTGTGTACTCATTCAGCAAGACAAGTCAATCAAACTACAAAAAAAAAAAAAAATGTCATGTGAGGCCAGCAGGCTCGCAGTCCCAACTCCACTGGTCGTGGATGTCAACTAGGCTGTCCTTCGCACTGCCGCTCTCCAAAAGCTCAACCATTCACGGGTATGAAAAATAGAGCACGTGAAATTAACACTACAGTAAGATAAGAAGGAGAAATCTTCTCGGTGCGATTGCTCTAACACCCCCTTAAAGCAAATCAGGATATTTCTTGACTCCATTCTTACTGGCACGCCTTAGAAGTTGAAATGAATCACCGTAGAACAAAATATCTGTATTTACGTTTGGATCCATGATAACTTACTTTATACCGTTTATTTCAGACTATACATCTTTCATATATTCTGAAAATTAAACACGTCTCGATACCCCCTCCATCACTGTCCAACATTGAAGGCACATGTCGGGATCGATGATGATGATGATGATGTCTGTGTGCAGGATGGATGTCCTTTCTCACAGGCTGCTTGTCCAATAGCACGAGCTCATTTAATGAATCGTCCGTAAAATCTGCCTCCGGAACCTTCACGAGAAATGACGATATTGAACTCTTGAGCACTGCATTACATTGACAAAGCTCGTGAAGGGGCTGCCCGGTATCAGTCCGGCCAGGCAGCCCTTTCACGACCGCCGTCGAACTTCGGTTGAGTCGTTTGCTGTTCATCTCGTTTCTGAGAACCGACCCTCGACCAAAGTACTCGTGGCCAACCGCATCCCTTATAAGAGTTTCCGGGTATATTCATCTTTAGGGGAAAAAAAAAGTCATACATCATCCAATACTTCCACCAACATAGATAGGTAAGCTCAACATTTCTTCTCTCCTCGACGTAGCATAATTTGATATTTTGAATTGAATGTGACATATCAGATTGATACTTTACCCCCTCGTGGCCACTAAATCCACCCATGCAGATAACAAAGCGTAATTCCTAGTGAATTTC
>CXYZ01009678.1:1089663-1129451 GCA_900006705.1 Sonneratia caseolaris | reverse complement strand
GTAATATTATATTATTAATCTTATTTATTAAATATACGATTCAACTCATTGAACTCTCGGTCCAATCCATAAACCCATACCTATACCGATTCTCAGCCTAATTCGATTTTAAAAACTATTGTTTCTACGGTTCAACCATCGAGTTACCGCATTACGTGGGTCCCACAAGTAAAGTATTCGGGGCGTAGTAAAAAAATCACCATTCCCATTTCCCATTATGCTAATGGGCACGCCTACCGATTCAGGCGGGCCATGACCTACCATGTACTTCATCCGTGGTTTACCTCGGAGAGTAATAACCATAGTAAATCAATAATATGTAATAAATTAGGTTTATTTGAATCTTTTGAGAGTGGTATATAGAATTTAGTTTACAAACTTCAAATTATATAACACATCATCCAATAGATTAGTTAATTATTACACACTTAATACTACTATAAAAAAAAAGTGCATTCATGGTTTAGGCATGCCAAAATTAAAGAAAATAATTATTTTAAAAAGTAAATTTAAATAATTTTTAACTTATGTGGTGGAAAATTTAGATATTATAATTAATTGATTAATTTAATTTGTATGTTAATTTTAAAAAAATTAAATATAATTATATTTTAACATAATTAACTAAAATTTCCCGAATCATCTTCCTATTCTAAAACACTTATATTTCTTTTTTTGTTATAAACCGCTAGTATGCAAATGGACTTTGTCCAACTGACTAATTCGAATCGTCCCGGGTTGGCCCATTTAAGGGGTTAAGAGCTCTTTTGGAGGATTTCAGTTTGAGTCCCACCTGCGGCATTGGGATGATAAGTGCCGAACTACTCGACTATGCCCACGGTCGGTAAAACACTTATATTTCGTACTATCACAATCCGGCTGACATCTCATCTGGTTATAAAACATTGGCCCAAGCATGACTTTTCCCAGCCATGCCAATTTTTTATTAGTCTAGCCATCGGGATGTACGTTCTTTCTTATTTCATAATTTTGAATGAAATGGTATTACGGAAATTTTGTAATATTTTTCCATCACATCAAATATTAGATCTTAGTTTATTTTACCAATAATTTAAAATACCCACTTCACAACAATTTCAAATTACGTTCATTCTAACCCATAATAACAACTTTTTTATAAATAATCTAACTTTATACTATAATTTAAATATACAAATATCCAAATGTGCAGTACAAAGTTTAAGTTGCTACTTCTCATGATAATGACAGGATGCTGTTCCTAGGAATGGTCTTACCCGTCGCTGTGAAGCCGTTGGCATGATTTTATGCTTTCTACCCTTCTAATGACTCGGCTCGTCTGCCCGTGAATTCTTTGAAACTCACTCACCTTAGACTGACGGGTGCGCATAAAGAGAGAATGTAAAACGCATCCACAGTACAAGTTTATTAGGTACTTTTTTTTTTTCTCCCCATAATGCGTGAAATTTGTTTACTTTCCTTGTGGGAAAGGTGGGGAGAATAACGTGGTCAACTACAACTCGGGCCAAAGTCCAAAAAATGAGCCTTGGTGGGCTAGCAACAGAGGGAATGGCCAGTTAAGACAGGGCGAACTCGGTGTGCCCGAGTNAGGGAATGGCCAGTTAAGACAGGGCGAACTCGGCGTGCCCAAGCCGGCCATTAGCGGCCGAAACACGATCAGTGCTGTTTATGGCTGAATGAGAATATCCGCACATCCCAGAAGAAACAACACATGCCCGCTCTATTCCGCAACTAGTTCTCCTCCATCTTCACTTACTTCTTAATATGTTCATATATTTAGTCCACGTCTTCGTTACCCACCACAACTTCATCATTCTTCTTCATTTCTCAAGGGTGAAAACAAGTTCTTTCCTATCCCTTCAAATCTCGCACCAAGACTAGGGAATGCTCATTGTTTTCTTATTTCCTAACTCCGGTTTTCCTCGATCTGTTCCCAACCCCAACCCCCCCAGAAGTTTCTTTCAGATGATGAAGATGCTTACCGTCAGATCCCGCCTTAATCCCTCCATCCAAACAGCATGATCGAATTATTGCCCAAATAACTCTAATACTAATGTCCTCGTACTTGTTAAGATCATATAGTGCACAATCGGATAAGCTCCAACAAGGAAATAGCAGAGAACCACAAATGGGAAACAGATCATTTCTAAGCAATATGCGTATGACATTCTAGTGCTCCACAGCATGGGACCAATTGGAAACTCAGTCACTATTCCCAGCATTACCATGCCATGCCATTCCTTTCCATCCTCTTTTCATCCCACCAAGCTGAACATGAACTCAGCAACTGCTCTCATCTTGTCATGCAAACACCCTACTGAGACAAACTAAACTGACTGCAATTGTAACCTAAGCAATATGTCCTAAGGATACTCGAATCAGGGTCAGGAGAATTCTACTTGTTTTCCACTAACATTCCCATCCAGAAACACCTGAAAAGCTCACGACTTTTATCTATCAATCCACAACTTTCAACAACCAGAAAAGCATCCCATCACAAAAGCAAGCGTAATATGAATGCCGTGATTGTTGATTTCACATAAAAACATATCAAATTCAGAGCTGAAATCTTCGTCCAGTAGATTAGATTGCTCATTATTCAATTACCAGATGGTTGTCCCAAAATCCTACGACTGGGCATTAACTCCCATACACTTGAAGAAGCTCATTAAGAACCGAGTCAAAGGCTGGCGGATCCGGGGACCAAGTAGTCGACCACAATGACCCCGTCCAGGTAATCACGGACCTTCTCCTTGTGGGACTCTACGAGCTCCTTGTTCGACTCCGCTGCCTCCATCTCGGCCACTCCCTTGAACACAGCGAGGGAAGCGATGGAGAAACCCTTGGCCCTCGCGGGCGAGAAGTTCTCCCCGCAGGTGAGCTGCTCGACCGCTCCCGAACCTTCCTTGATCCCTCGAATCACGCCCAGGACCTCATCTTTTACACCTTCTCCCGAGTTCTCCTTCAATTTCAAGAAGCTGATCTTGAAGGCTGACCCCGGGGGCGGGGCGAGGGAGCCGTAGAAGCCCTCTGCCACCCAATCGACGGCCATGATGTCGTCGCAGTTGGGGAGGACGGACTCCCGGACGACGCGGAGGTGATCCGGGTGGGCGCTGTAGGCACCAAGGTCGTCCTTGGAGGAGTAGCGGCTGTGGAGCATGTGCGTGAAGGAGAAGAGAGAGGACCCAGTACGGAGGACGGGGCCGGCGGTGAGGTGGAGGACCTGGTCAAGGGATGTCAGGCCGTTGAGGCTGCTTATCATGGCGCTGACTTTCGAGGGCTCCGTCTCGTCCTTCACCTTGAAGAGGACGACGTGCTCGATGACCTGCTGGGGAGAGGAAGAGGATGACATCCTCGGAGAGGAGTAGGGCTTTCGGAAGGCGACGGCGGCGCGCTTAGCAGATGGGAAGGTTCGGGAAACTGGAGTGAGAAAGAGAGTGTGTGGACGGAGCCGGAGGCACTGCATCATGGTCAGATTCCGTCCACTGAGAAGATCAGGAATCTATGTGCGGCGCAGATTTAAGTGTCGGCCAGTCGCTGATGGTGATGCTTTACATCATTATTATTATTATTGTGGTTATATACTGAACATTGATTCCTTCGCACACGGTACATTATTCAATCACCGCAGGGTAAATATTTCATTCCTGGTCAGTATGCGGTATTCATTGTGTGCACTGTGCTCACATCTCTGTACTAAGGGGCTGTCTCTTTCCATATTAACAATGGAGATATCAAAAATGGGCCTTTTGACTTCCAGGATCATTGTTGTGCTGAACATGGAAACTACGATACCAGATTGCGAGACTATTTGACACCTGAGATTGTGTATGTAGAACCCTTAAAGATTTTTTCCTGGATCTGACATGGCTGCTCAGAAAATATTGCCCCATTGCAGTGGTTGGGCCTTTTTTTTCGCTACAGATTATCTTCTCGATTCTGATGGAGGGAAAATTGGTGAAACCTGATTCGACACTGTTGTTGAGGGCTTCTATGATGTCATTGAATTGGTAAAAGTTTATTTGAATTCGAAAGGCAGCTTCAAAACATGCACTGAAAAAGTTCAGTCATCCGAGAAACAAGTGGGAGATATTCTTCGAGGCCACTTCAACAGCAGATCTTTGTCAGAATGAAGGTCTGTCTATTCCACAGCAATAGTATTTATTCAGACCTACTAGAGAAATCCAGAATTCTGAGACAATTCTATTCTTGATGGTATCAGGATTGGATATCCGCACGATTCTGCAGAAGAATGCTATAAAACTCAAAGCAAATTCTGAATCTGTAGAATGGATCTGGCAGGACTGTTGAAGTAATTCTATGGGGAGAATTCTGCAACTCCAAAGGTCAGGAGCTCGATTTTTTTTTTNAGAAACAAGTGGGAGATATTCTTCGAGGCCACTTCAACAGCAGATCTTTGTCAGAATGAAGGTCTGTCTATTCCACAGCAATAGTATTTATTCAGACCTACTAGAGAAATCCAGAATGCTGAGAACAATTCTATTCTTGATGGTATCAGGATTGGATATCCGCACGATTCTGCAGAAGAATGCTATAAAACTCAAAGCAAATTCTGAATCTGTAGAATGGATCTGGCAGGACTGTTGAAGTAATTCTATGGGGAGAATTCTGCAACTCCAAAGGTCAGGAGCTCGATTTTTTTTTTCCAGTTTTAGCCGTTCAAGCGAGGAAGGTTATTGACGTCAGCGGAAAATCTCTCGAGCTCATTTCCTTAATGCAGCTCCTCAGAGATCCCGGTGTTCCAGAAGATTGGAGCCAAGAAAACGGTTTGGATAGGGAGAAAATGCAGCTTCTCTGTCCATTTCTAGGGCAAACATGAGTGGGGATCCAAAAGACCATATCTCAGATTAAGGATGAAGGTCTTGGTAGATTAGACAAGCCTGACTGTATCATAATCAAGAGTTCATCAAAATGAACAAGTTTCTCTTACACAGCTTGCCCTTTTACAATTGGATTCAGGCAGTCCAGTAAGAAGGTAATGAATCAAATATACGATGGATGTGCAATTAGTGTAATCAAGATTTTGAGGAATGTGAGTAAAGGTCCCTTCTTCAAGCCCAGGTTCATGGCTTTTCAGGAACCGGAGGAGGAGATCATGGCCTTTTTGAAGGAGCTGTTCATACTGAAGAGCGAGACGATGATCTGTTCAGAAAAATCATCAGGAATAGGCTCTTAAACCAGTTTCCCTTCAGGCTTAAGATCAAAGGGGAAATGTAGGGGGACGAAAGGGGGGAAGATTACTGTTGTTAAAGGCAGAGAAGGTGAAATCTTCAGAGAGCTACCATTGCTCAATTTCCTCCCTGAAGTTTCTCGGTGACCTTAGGGCTGCTTATTCAACACACTAATCGAAATGGCACATTGTTGGGCCAGTCATTCTTTCTGATACGGTAAAGAATTCTTTAGCAGATTTGTCAGAGTTATAGGGGTCAAGCAGATTCTTGACTTCCTGCTCAGAAATGGACTTGAAGACGCATGTCTGAGATTCAAGGTTGTGATAGAACATCTCAGGTTAAGCTGCTTACTTTCTCACTTGAGTTTTCAATCTAACCGTATGTTTTTGGGACAGGCTGTGATTATCGTTGGCTAGAATGCGAATGGTGCCCAACCGACTCCCCCTGTGCACTCCTTCATCGATGACATAATCCAAGACACAGTCCTAGTGTAAGCTGTAAGCATGGAATCGTATGGATGATTCAAAAACTCGATAACCCAATGTGTTTGTGCTTGCCCTGGATTTGATTGCAGAAGCAAGTCTTCCTTGAAATAGAGACAAAGGGATTCCCCCATTGCCATGCCAAAATGAAATTCAAAGACTTGTCATTGTTCACACAAAGACAACTGATAAATTAGAGAGGAAGAAATCATTTCCTCTCTCTCTCAGGCCCGCTTAACGGGGTCAAAGTTGGCAACACTGACCACAGCCCCGACGATTACCCCGAGCACAACCCCGCCTGCTACAATGCTGAGGAGGAAGTTCTTGAGTGAGGGGGAAACACCGGAGTCTGCAGCTTCAGCCAACTCTGGGATCACCATCGAGGCGGTGAGGGCTGCTGCTGTCAGCCCCGTGATGGCCTTCTCCTTGAGGGAGGCCCTGACTTCAAACTTTCCACTCGATCTCGATGCCCCGACCATCGGGTACTTCTTCGACAGCCTCAAGGGTAGTGGCTTGAAGAAGCACTCGGCTGGCTTCCTCTGGGCCGAGGAGGCAGCAAACGGCATTGCCACCGAGACAGCAGAAGTCAAAGCCATTTGTGTCTTGGTGATGTTCTCTGCTTCTTCCTCTCTCTCTCTCTGTACGGGTGTTTTGAAACTTCGGGCTCACGGTGAAGCTCTGGATTGTTAAATCTGAGGGTTGCATGTTTTTTGAGAGGTGGAGGATGGAGAAATCTGGGAGGGGGAGTGATCTATCCACGTGGCAAATTATACGTTTGCAATTGGTGGATAAGGTCATCCCATCCTAGCCGAGTTGCCCAATCACCATCGAGTTAGAGATTCTTAAGAGCATTTTTGTGGTTCTGAAGAAATGGGCCGGTTGTTGGGCCTGGTTGGCCAGATGGGCCCGGAGTCCACCAAAGGCCCATAATTCCCCGGGATCATTCACCACTTGTTCCGCAGAGAGTAAGACCCGGAAAATGTTCAATTGCACTTTCAGATGTTTGGTCTCGAGGGATAATCCGTCGATTTGGAAGGATATATCGGGAAATAACATCCAGATATCTCAACTCATGCATATGGTTCCTAGAGAAGCCACCAACATTGAAGTTCAAGCTTGCACACAGATAGAAAAATCATTAAATACCATTAACCAATGCAAAAGGTTCAATTTGAACAGTCATCAGGTGCAACACCGAAGATGATTACAGTAACGTCGGACAAAAAATTTGTGAGAAAACGAACGAAAAATTGCATAGGTTGTAATGAAAACGACTTGTCTTCATACTTCGACCAGAAGTCTGACCCGTAAGTTGCCCCGAGAGAGATATGGAGCTTCAGAGTCACTGTTCTTTCACAGCTTGATACTGCAGTCCATCAAAAGTTAATGTTCACAGAAACTAAAAAGAAAGACTTTTTAAGCCGAAGAAACTTTTCTCTCCAAGATAACGAGATTATCTGCTTCCCTTCATGTTCTATTATTCGCAACCTGCTGTGATTCTTTGCATCATAGTTCTACTGTTCGAAGTAAAGCATCGACAGAAGAAAATCAAGCTACACACTCATGAATGATGTGGCATATCTCCCCTTCCAAGTGGAAGATCACATCAATGATCTGAGGCAGCTAAGTGCTCTACATTGCTGAGTACGACCTCTTGAGGCAGGAGATGGTACTTAATGTTAAGCTCCTCGAATATTCTCTTCAGCTCCAAGACAAGGTCAGATCTTCTACTGTTCTTATCACCATAGTTCTGAAAGTTAATGGTATGATTCACATACAGACCCAACTTCAACTTGTTCACATCCTCGATCTCTTTAACAACCACGCTGTGCCCAGGACGCCAGTGCTGGGGCTTGCTATCTAAGAACCTGCAATGCAAGTTTTTGGTCACTAATAAATTTCAACATGTGGGTGAAGTGGCATTGGTGTGAACCACCTGATATTTAAAAGCCAAAAGAGCCTTCAATAATGCAGGTTTGAGCCAAATCAGCTTACTGAATCTTAAAGCTCTCAAAATCAAGGATTAGGATTTTCCCTATTCACAAACTTGAAGTTGAAGATCAGACCTTGCCTAAGGATAATGGACGTTGAACGAACTCAAACAGACCATTTTAGTAATTTGCATGTATTTAGAATTTATGAATACTTACGCTTTTATTTTGGCTTTCAGAGCTGCAATACTTTCAACTGGAGTGGAGAAATCTATAGCAAACTCCACAGAGTCACTCATCTCCGGGCTCCTGTAAAAGTTGCTTATTGGCTTTGTCACAAGGACTGAGTTTGGGTAGAATATCTTCTCATTGTTGTATTTCAAGAAGATGGTAGTGAGAATGTTCACCTCCTCAACCACCATCTGCCAAGGAAATCAGACGCACCAGGGATTTTGTTAGATGAGACAAATTCAGTACATGGCTTCAGCCTATGGGCTCAAAGAAAAGGGGACAGATTGATGTCAAGAGCCATCTAGTTCACATAGAAATCAGCATGAACCAATTGGTTTTGAGCACATAATGACTGGTTCAGCAATTGCACATCCATCGATTAGCTTAAGATTAAGCTTTTTCCAGAATGTTGTGACTTCTTGACTCAAAGCTATGACGATACTTACAAGATGATTTCACATGGAACATGTTGAGACTAGCAAACTCACCTGGACTCCATCAATCACACAACGATCCCCCACATCAAATGGATGCATCACAAAGACAAATATGATAGCTTCAAACACTGTCTTGGCAGTGTTGCCAAACACAAACACTGCAACCAAGAGTTGGGATGAGATGAACACAAGTACTTTGGTGGTCAAGAATCCCATCATGAGCAACCACACGATAATGATCACGATTACTAAAACTCCCGAAAGTAGCCTGTTCAGCTCCTCTATGGCTGTTTTGGCATCATTCAAGGAATGTGCAAGCGATTTGCGTTCCAGGTATACCTTGATCTGCAAGAAACAAATTATGGCACTTGGAAATATAAATTAGAGTTTCGATCTATTGGGTCTTAATATATAATTGACATTATTTTTACATTAGAACTCTAAGGATGCCTCAAAATTTACCAAAAGCGAAGTAAATCAGTTAAGAAGTCCAACATGTGAAGCTCACCATCAGAAAAATGAAATGAAGCTCACCAGCCAGTTTTTCAAAGCTGATCTCTTGATCCTTTTCTTTTCAGCTGCTCCATCAAACAGCAGAATCACATTGTCCACGTCCTCCTTCTTCATGAATCGCAGCAGGTCCTCTTCATCGATAAACCTAATAATGACAGAAGAAAATTTATTAACATAAGCAATGCTGAATTCCGTTTTTGGGTAGTACGCTGGGTTCTTAGAAAACAGTTGCTTAATGCACAATATTTTACAGTTTAATAAATGGACAAACCATTTTCCAAAAGGAAAATTTTGTGTGCAACAAGCTAAACATTAATTGCAAAATTCTCCAAGTTTTAATAGGTTTCCTCACTTGCTACCAGGCTTGGCCACGTTCATGAAGATCCGATATGCAGCAGCCTTAGCCTCCCATTCGTTTGTGATCTCCTTATCCTTCTTTCCCTCATCATCATCCTCGTCATCCGCATTGAGTGTCCCAGAAAGTGTAGATAGCCCAGAACCACCAATTACATCGATCAAGCCCTTCATGGTCCAAGCAGAGACCTTGCCTTGCTTCATCTTGTGCAACTTGTCCACATCAATCACATCCTCTCGGGCATTATCCTTCTTCACCTTCCTAAAGCTCAGCCTCCTACTATGAGTAGCCGTCAAGCTTCCAATGTTTTCGGCCATCTCCATTGGCGGTGGCCCTGAGAGCGTCCTCACAATATACTGATGAAAGATTGACTCCTGAATCCGATCAAAGAATCTCGTGCACTGGAAAGAAGAGGCCAGCAGCTTTATCAGTAGGGTCTTAATTAACCATATAGCTGCCCCAATGAGACAAGCAGCAAGACCTCTAGTAATATAGTTTAGGATCCTGGTTGTGTTCTTTGACCGCTCAGCACCATGACTTATCAGAAGGCCCCACGCTAAAAGGATCAGACCAATCCACAGAAATGCTTGAACGCTCTTCTTTAGCCCAAAAACAAAGTACAGAACCTTTTTCTTGAGCAAAAAGTTCATCTCAATTAAAAACACGAGCACATTAATAAGCCAACCAGTGACCAATCTACCACAGAAGATTACTAGAACAAGGACACACCATCTCCACATTCTCAAGCCCCAGATCTCTTTGTTATGCAATCTATCAACCGTGACGCTAGCAATCAAAACACCCATTATACACAGAAATGCGGCCCACTCCAACAAGACAGCCTTCTTGTACTTCTTACCGGACATTTCCAGAACCTTCAGGTTAGCTGTCTGGTAAACCTCATCATCTTCGTCCTCCTCGCCCTCTCCGTCACCACCCAGCGGTATCAGAGGTGTTCGTGGCGTGACTGGGACTGACTTTAGGTTGTCTTTTGGAGAGCTTGCGCTCAAGCTTTTGTCCTGAGGAGAGGCCATTGGCGAGGTCCTAAAGGGTGAGTTGCTAGCATTCTTCGGTTGGACCTTCTCCTCAACATTAGTGGAGTACGCGGGCTCCTCGAACCTTGACTTTGGCTTCGAGAATGCGGACCTCGAGAAAGTCTTCCTCCTGGTCAACGTCTCAGCCGGGGATCTCGGAGGCTTACCCGGAGTCGGGCATGGGCTCGATTTGATCAGCTCTTGGGCAGGAGAGCCACCAAAACTGGAGTTTTGGGCTCTTGATTGAACTTGAAGAGCAGGAGGCTCTGCCAGCTCAAGATTTGATCTTAACGACGAACCCACTTGAGCAGTGGCTGAGGCCTTGCCCTCACTTTCACCGCTGGAGATGAAAACAACCACATCATTCGTCTCTTTCCTCTCCGTGACACCCTTGCTCAGTTCCATGAGACCCAAGATATGAATCTCCAAGGGATCCCTCCTGAGAGCTGATTTCCTTCAAGAGGAGGAAATTTGCAAGCGAAGGAACATACTTCAACTCAGTCCTTCAAACGGAAGAAAAAGAGGAAACCAGCAGGGGATCACTCAAATTGGCAAAGCGGGCTGTTCTCTCCCTGAGGCTGATGAGGAAATGAAAATTGGTGAATTTAATGGAGATTCTCGACGTAAAGCTTGGGGCTTACACACAGCAAGAACAGGAGGACCCAACAGGAAGATTCAGATCCTTGAAACTACAGGAACCTCATAAGTGTTGGCAAGAATAAAGTGTAGGAGGAGGACGGACTAAAGAAGAGCTTAAATAGCGAAGCTTTCAGACAATTGGGGTGCATTAAAGCGGCCACGTGTAGTTGACTACATACGGATTTTTCCTTTCTTTGGTTTTTTACTTCCATGAAATTACATATGCATTTTAGGTTTGATTTTTTAAAATCAAATGAACTGGAAAAAAAAGTTAATGCACATATTTATGGATTTATAGGTTAAGTTAAGTTTTAATAAAGTAAATTATAATTTAATAAATAATATTATTAATAAATTAATATAATATCATAATTTAACAATAATTTATATAAAAAATTCACCATATAATAATTATATTAACCATAAATATAAATATAAATTTAATATAATAAAATAAATATATTTTTAAAAAATTTTAAATTGATCCATTTTTTCAATAGTTCAATTGAATTCGTCAATCCAATCAAGAATTGACAGGTTTAATCACATCTTACCGCATTTTAATTACAATTTGATTAATTCTAAAAATTAAACTGGGTGAGCAATTGGGTCCCGATCGAACCAGTGGGCTCAATCCGATTTTTAAAATTATAATTAGAATTTAGCACGTTTTTGTTTCTTTTTATGTGCACCGGGTGGAGTAATGGACAGATGCGGTGCGTTTGCGTCTCTTTGACAATGATAGAAGACCCACCATGCACCTGGCGCACATTATAGTTGGTAAAAATAATCAACTTGTCCGAAAACTCTTTCCACTTAGTAAGATATCATTCCATTATTATAAATTGAGAAAATTAATTATATAATGGTTTTAACCTTTAAAGTAGGCCAATTCAACTTTAGTATAGATCAATTATAATTCAATAGATTTTTCGGATACAAATGACTCATACTCGAAAAAAATGAGTTGAGAAATTTTATTTAAATATAAATGAATCAAAGAGCATAAAATTTTTTAATATCATAAGCTGCATTTAGGAATTNATCAAAGAGCATAAAATTTTTTAATATCATAAGATGCATTTAGGAATTAAGAGAAAAGAGAGAGAGAGAGAGGGCAAGGCAAATGCACGTGTTGGTTAGTGGCAAGATAGATAGATAGATATATGNGCACGTGTTGGTTAGTGGCAAGATAGATAGATATACTTTTGTTAATTTGGTCGTGTCCCTCGCACCATCATCTATCGACTATCATATACCATGATGTATCCACCTGCCTGCCTGCCTCCACCTTCGACGATTCAATGACCACTCACATGATGAAAACCAGCAATGCTATGCCATGGCGGCATTTCCATTGCTTGGTTGTGTGGCCTGATGATACTGAATATGGAAGCCGAGCGAGAACTGTCGGTCATCGTGGTCGGGGTCGTACATCTCGCCCTCCCGCCCGCCGATTCAGTCAACTGTTGTCGAGAATTCCGACGCCGGTCGTACGGAAGACACCCGACAGGTATTTTTTGCTCAGCTCATGGATCTCTAATGTGCACTGACTATAGTTTGCAGTAAAAATGACAGCTCGGAATAGACGTAAACAACATGTGTGGCACGTGGCTTTATTATTCCTCCTGCCGTAGCCAGACAAGCATGGTATCCATATAAACACACATATACACATACATACATATATGTTAAGAGCTGCGATGAGGTCGGTTGAGCTAGCTGGAACAGTACCACTTTAACTTAATTTATTTGTTTACTCAACATTTGGCCGCCATTGTTGAATGCGTCTGCTGCTCTCTCTTTCACCGACTCATCGATAGCTTTCTCCTTTATGAGTTTCTGGTGAAGGATGGAAGCAATTATTGGGGCTTGACAGCTGAAGCGACTACTTTTATGGGGGTTTCCATGCTCGCAGATCAGTTGGTGGAAGAAGGGAGACCAGGGCCATGGAACCTCTCATATTCCAAGGGCTTGAAAGCACTGACGATGGTTGAAATGAATCTTACTTATGATCGCTCCAATGGATTATCTCAGGGCCGTTTGGACCTTGAGTCGTTTGTTGCATGTCACAATCTACTACTGCTGATCGAGCACGTGATTCGCTCTCAATCGATGATCAAGTACACTTCATTAGTCCACCAATAGTTGAATAAATTAGAAGCTACAGCTGCAGTCAGGCATCCAAACTTAGACTCGTACAACAATAGTGTCTTACATGAACCAAGAAGCTCCTCCCTCCAGACCTCGTATAAAACTCACAATGGTTATTGGGTAGTAACACAGATGTAAATCGAAAGGTCAGATTTTTACAAACCGTAGCAAACCTAGTACGTATAGATTATGTACGAAAGCATACACTTACATCTTCCGCAAGTTGTCTAACCTCGCCTGCAACTCGCTATCTATTCCACCATCGCCATTGCTCATGCTCTCTGCTTGGGCTACTTTACCTTTCACAGTGGGAGCCGCCACGGCACCAGAGGGTGCATTCACAAGCTGTGCATCACACATCATACACAAGGAATCTGAGAATCTCATAGCCACATTTGGGATGAAAGAGTAGGGAAGTTCAGCCCGAAGTATGCACTAGTGTATTTAACAGGAAGAAATGCCATACACCAGTCAAATTCAGGGTATAAAAGGCATCCGAGCCACAAGATGAATCTACCTATGACCACCAAACGTGGCTAAAATCTGGCCTTGTAAAGGCTGAACCTGGTCTTCCCAGTTTCCAGGGCTAGCGTGGTATTAATGAAGATATGACTCGCCACTGCATTGCCTCCATCCTTCTTAATGAGCCTAGATAAGAGTATCTCTGCCTTATATGTGCCCTTTGCTAGCTAGACTGCCTAGATGCGGCCTCTTTCACTTAAATTTTTCATACTCTATTTCTGAGAACATCTCCTGTTATAGTCTTAGGACGCCATTAAAGTTCTCGGAATTATAAGCCATCAGCCTTGCTAATAATCCTAATCTATGATGGGTTACCCACCTAAGAGAAACAGCAGAAAATGGCAAAATATGAGATACAAAAGACTTGTCTAGATAAAATACCTCTTGGTTTACGTCAATTCCAATCTCATCAAGGACTTGGTTCACTAATTCTTCAGTTTCCTCCTCTTCCTCGTCTCCTTCAAGAGCATCATCAATGGCATCTCCCATGACCTCAGTCACCATTTCCATCCTCTCATTCTGCCTCTCGAATTCTTGCATGATCTTCTGAAGTGACGGTAAGTTCATCTGCCTGTTCATTTGGCCCATAGCCTTTGTGACCCCCTTCATTGCCTCCCCCATGGCTTGGGTAGATTTCAGGGTCTGAAAATTTGTTTTCCATATATATTATATGCAGAACAGGTAAAAGGAGAGAAATCCAGAACTTCTAAAAAAAGAATATATCCCTGCGAACCCTTAAAAAAAGGAAAAAGAGAAGTTCCTTGGAGCTAGCTTCTGTGATGAACAGAAAACAGGAATTCCCAAGTTTGAAAATGGGTAGAAACATCAAGAAACATTAAGTGAAAAGGTCCATGTCAAAGAGAGGCAGAACTCAAGACTTTCTTTACAGAACAGAAGGATCAAAGTAAGCAAGCCAAATTGGGAAGTACCTGAATTCTCAAAGAGACACCTTGAAGTTGAGACTTGAGCTTGTAAAACTTTTCAATCTGGTGACGCGTTCGAATAAGATCTTTTGCCATCACTTTTACAGCACCCTGAATGATAAATAAGGGAAACAGGCCCAATTAGTACACGACAGGGTGACCATAGTATCAAATGTATCGCATGTGCACATGAACACGGCAACTTATATCTCAACCAAGCCCCAAGATTAGGAGTCTAAACCAGTTGGTCAATGAACAACTGTGGACGTGAATTTGATGATCATGGAAAATAATTATGCGGAACCCAAGCCACCCAAAGGAATAATGCCTGGAATAACCCAAGAACAAATCCAGTTCCCATGGAAGAAACATGATGACTATAACTCACTCTCTCAAGAGAAAGAAGCACACAAAAATTAAAGAAGTACATCAATGTCAATTAAAAGCCTAGTCAACCCATCCACAAGCTTTTAGGAGCCTAGGGATGCCAATTTGATCAGGATAGAAGTGAAATTATCTCCCCCACAAAATTCATGGTACAGACATATCAGCCAACACTAATGCAAGATAAACAAGTAATTCAGCATAGTAGGTAGCACACCATCTGCCCCTGCTTGGCACTTTTCTTGATCTCTGCTATCAGCTTCTTCTCTTGAGCTTGCAAACCTTGCCTCTCACGTTCAATTTCCCTTATGGACTTGTCCAGCATTCTTTTATTCTCCCGCAGGAGTTCTGCAAAAGGAAAGTTCATGCAATGAAAGCTCAGTCCATGCAACAAAGAATAATTTGATGGAATACAAAAGAGTGGCAAAAAATCTAAGCTCCTCTGCAGCTGCTAACTATAAATCTTGACATATCAGAAACGTATACCTCTTAAATTCTCAGTAGTATGTGATCCTTACTTATTAGTGCAAGTGAAGAATGTACATGATATTGGTAAAGCAAAATCGTCCAACAATATGATTACAAGAATATAAAAACAAGCTAGAGCAAGTTATAAACAATCAAACAAGGATTTTAAACCGATCAACTAAATACCCATTTGACCATAACAATTGACAAGCCGTGATCCAGCATCGCAAGGAATTACCTAAAAAGAATGGCTAAATACCGACAACAAATGTAAACAGATACGATATGGTTATCCCTCCGGATGTCAAAAACATTTCATCGACCGCTTATCGGCTATGCCAAGTCGAACCCCAACACCTCCAAAAGGTCAACGCCATCAGCGTAACTTTTCTTTGTAAAGAGATTTGCCAACTGAGAAAACTCAATCAAGATCCCATATTCTCCCCAGGAACGGATCTTATTCAAAGAAATAAAATGTTGCCCTGGGGGGGGAGGTCTGTGGCGTTTGTGGTTTGTTGGATTGGAGAAACCGAACCTGCCGGAGTCTTTCGCTTGCCGAATATGAAACTCATGCCGCTTCTTCAATGGATGGAAAGGAACAAACAAGAACCCAGAAATCGAAATCGACGAGACTCTGGCGTCTGATTCTAAAATTGGATTTCCGATCGTGGTCCGCAGCCGATTCCTTATATGGGTCTTCTCGTCCGGTCGTGCAAAAGAGATTACAACTTCGTTCCCGATGTTCTTCACGCGGCGAAGACCACTGTGACAAATAGAATAAGTGTGATGGCTAAGGAATTCGAGTGGAGAATCATCGGAGAACCATCCTACAGAAGAGAGATCGAAATTGACGAAGTACCCTTTCCATTGAGGGAAATTTCATTTCTCATCCCTACTCTTTGTTTTAAAAGCACTTCGCATCCATAGATTTTAATGTTACTAAAGTAGTCCCGAAACTATGACTACGGTCCCACAGGACACCAACTCCCCTGTGCTGCTCAAAATTGAAAATATCTTGTAGACAACGTATGTTGACATCAACCGAGTATGCAACCTGAATTCCTCGACCTGTGTTTGAATCAGCCATGCACAGGCTTTATACATCTGCTCAGCTGTGAAGAAACCGATACGCATCTACAACTTTGAGGTCTAATGGCTCAAGTAACAGCTTTGTGCTATGGCCAGTATGCAGCAAATATTACCGTCAGTTTATAGATTGGGACGGTTGAATCTGTCTGGTTATGAAGGAATTACAATGGAAGTCGATGGAACGTATGTTTGTCTTCTAGCAATTATTGCTAATAAGAAATTGAAGCATGAAATTGTATTACACCAGACTGCCATGCCATGCCAAAGCATCTGCCTGCATTTATTTGTCTTCACCTCTTAAAAACAATGACTCTTGTCTCCCACTCTCCCATAACCCGATGACCAAATTGGTCATGTACCTGGGCTTCATTCACACGATATCTTCTGTTTCTGAACTAACGTAAAGCAGGACATAAAACTATTTTTCTGTGCAGTATGTGTTTGGTTCTAGAGTTGAATCTGTATTGGGCTTGCTTCCTCGGTTTGTCCCGACAAACCAATATAATACAAGAAGACGATCTTTTACGATTCCCCCTCTTGCCAAGTTCGACTTGAAGTCACCTCCGGAACATGAATACGGCTACTACGATGAGCAGAATGAGAGAGTATACCATTGCNCGATCTTTTACGATTCCCCCTCTTGCCAAGTTCCACCTGAAGTCACCTCGGGAACATGAATACAGCTATNCGATCTTTTACGATTCCCCCTCTTGCCAAGTTCGACTTGAAGTCACCTCCGGAACATGAATACGGCTACTACGATGAGCAGAATGAGAGAGTATACCATTGCCTGCAAAAGTGAACCTGAACCCGCTTAGGTTGCATGTTCGTGCTATTACTCCTGGGGAATTTTCATGAAACTTTCGATAGAGGGAACTGTGACAAACGAGAGAGAGAGAGAGAGAGAGAGAGAGTACAGCAATGGCGGATGCAGCTAGGCCTGCTCTCTCGCGAGGATCCTTGCGGTAGTGGTTCCCAAAATAGAGGATTGTGGCATAGTACCACATTAACGGGCACAGGAAGCCAAGAAGAAACCTGAAGATGGAATAAGATCTACATTGGTAGATGCTCTATGTTCAATATAAGAATAGAAAGTACGGAACGGAAGATTAATAAGGTACTCACGAGAACCATCCAACCCCACACCCGAAGCACGGGAGAGGCTTATCGTAGATGCCCCCAAACTGATAGTCTTCAGGGTCTTTGATGAGCGTGTACTTTCCTTTCTCTCCATCTGCTGCTTGTCCTGTTCATCAAGTCGAACAATTCCATCTCATATGGGAGAACATTTTGTTGATAGGAAGAGGTCACAAGACAGAACTCCATAGGCAAATCATAATTAGTTATAGCAACAGAACTGCGACAAGCGCTTACAGACATGGTTAAAAAATCTAACAAGGTCTTATCAAAGCTTGGTGCTAATCAGTACCTTTGAATACCGAATTCCGAGCTGAAGGCCTCAAGAGCTTCCCAGAAACTGATCTCCCCAGCTCAAGCCCATTTTTCAGACCCTCTGTCTCCTCCATTTGTGTCTGAGGGGGACAAGAGATATAATTTTGCTCAGGAAGTAAGGAACGAACCAACTTTTGTAGATCTGGATGTTGAACACCACAGCAGTAGATCTGCAATTTTCCTTCAAACTGACGTTGTCTTAGGAAATATGACCTAATCTGGCATTTAAGTTAAGTCGAGTGGAAAAGTGATATGCTCAGATACAATAGCAGCACGACAAGAAGGGTTTCAAATGCCTTAACACCTTAAAACAAGCCTCTCGATACCCAAATTCACTGTGAAACAAGCTGAAATAAAAGGCCAACCCTGTTCCTTGCTAGAATGATGAAATAACAGATGCAGGAGGAGCAAAATCACAATCAGAAGAAACCAATCCAATAAAATGATTTCGTGTTAACGGATGGCAGTCAACATTGAGATATCATAACTGCAAAACAGTAAGCAGGCATTAAGCACTGATTCAAGCACGAATTATGCGTATCCTTCACATGCTGTTCCATGCCAATGTTCCGAGTCCGCTAAAAGGTCCAAGGAATTGCCCAAGACAAGGAGTAATTGCACACAAGGCCAGGCCTAAGTATCTGTCGTTTCTTGGAGAATCCTATCGCTTCATCTCTGACACGAGAACATGCTCAAACGCAACAAGAGGTTGCTGAGAGCAAATCCAAAACACAGCATACTGTCAATATAACCAAAACCGCAGAATCTCAGCACTATCCCAGGCAGCTCTACCAGGGTCCCGTGATAGTAACATGCCAAAACTTACATCTCGTAATACAACAAGTGAACACCAACAAAACCAGCACCTATNTAATACAACAAGTGAACACCAACAAAACCAGCAACTGCAGACACCCTGATTCATGCAAATTTCCCAAGAAACCAACAGGATATATCAAAAGAATCCAAGAAAGCAACAAGAACCATCAGGTAAAACAAAGCAGAGCAGCAAGGAAGAAATGTTTCCGGGGCTGAACCTGGGACTGGTCTGATTTCCCCTTCTGATGATCACTGGGGATGGAGAAGAATGTGCTGTTTGTAGGGGAATAGGAAGGAGACAAAGAAAGGACGGCTCTCTCTCCCTAGAATTGGACGGGGATGATGAGTGTTTTACATGTCAAGCAAATTGCGGGGCTCTTTTCCGAGCATTGAAGATCTGAGAGCCCGCGGAAGAATTGACTCGCGGTGTGTCTTCTCTTCCAATAATGGGAGAGAAAATGACCTTTTCCTCCTTTTTAAATTTGCTCAGAGGGGGGCCGGTAGCGTAAGTCTGACTTCTTCAGAGGGGAGGTCAGAAAGGGAATTTCAGATTGTTAGGTGAGTCGGATGGGAATTCCCATTACCAAACGGGCATACCGTTTGTTTCATCTTAAGTTACAAATAGTGCTTTGTAAAACCAGAAGCGACCGATAGCTCCGAGAAGGTGAACTCATTAACAAGCCCACAATATATGCAATATGGTAATTTTAGGATTTGAAAATGTTAAGAGTCAATATCTAAGTATTAATGTTAGGGTTCAGACCATATATTATACCATCTAATAAAATGAAATATAAATTTGAAACATATATATCTATGTAAAATCTTATNCAATATGGTAATTTTAGGATTTGAAAATGTTAATAGTCAATATTTAAATATTAATGTTAGGGTTCAGACCATATATTATACCATCTAATAAATTGGAATATAAATTTGAAACATATATATTTATGTAAAATCTTACATATAAATGAATGAGTTCTTAATTGGAGGTAGTTGCAAGTCAAGAAGTTTCACCAGTCTGGCGGCGGGCGATCCAATGGATAAGCATGGGAACCGACCTCGAGCTCCCGTTTGTTGAAATGGGGGGAACCTTTCGCTTCCTCTCTCCNCGGCCCGGTCCGGTTTTTAAAACTATGCTTCCACCACATCACTCTCCCAAAACTCTCCNCCAGTTGTGCTGTTGCTTCCCTAAGCTTCCACCACATCACTCTCCCAAAACTCTCTTCCTCCTTCCCTGTATCAGTGGGCCAACCCCAATGCTGCGGCCTTATCTGCCTGTCCGTCCTCGCTCGGAGGAAATTCGTGCTCAAATCCCATCTGTTTACGTCAAGTCAGGTCAGTTATCATCGATGGTTGATCAGCCTGTACGGGAATGACAGAGCCTGACCTGGGTAGATTGGTAAAGTGGCGAGCAAGATCCAGAGAGCTGTAAAAGATGCAGTGTAGGAAGGAAGGAAGCATTTGGTCATCATTACCTGCCAACATAGCCCACGTCAATGTAGGAAGGATTCTCTTTTCTCCATTTTTGCCAAGCCCTATGGCGAGCTTGAACGCGCGTGTTGCTTGTAGTGATCGTAGAGGCTCCCGAATCAGAAATTCTATCGTGCTGTTAGCTCGAAATCCCGCTGACCGTCTCCCGCCACCCAGTTAGAATCTTCGATCCCTACTAAACCAACCACCAGACCAATAACCGCCAGTCCAGTGCTGCATTGCCGTCCGCCTTCCTCGCACTCGTAGGCCCTTTCGAAGTAAACAAAAGCAAAGACCTTTATCTTTTTTCTTTTTTTCTTTTTTTCTTTTTTTTTGGTTCAGTGAGGTAAGCAAGGACCTTTTTCTTCTCACACATCATCGCTCAAGGACTCTCTAGACGAGACACGTTCAACCAAGAGGACGGTTCCACAGAGAACATCGACGACAGAATTTTATTTATAACCTCTGCCTGCCGACCCGCATAGAGACCCCCACTTTTACCCTCGTTTCCCGGGTGCTCTGCTTGCTGGGTTTTGCGGTCGCGGGCGAGCTTCTGATTTCTGAGAGTTTTGGAGTTCTGAGATGAGCGATGAAGCTCCGGTAGATGGTGGAAGCGATGTTTTCGGCAGTGGGAGTGATCACAGCCGGGTAGTGGACATTTACCCGCTCTGCGGCTACTACTTTGGGTCCAAGGAGGCAGTATCTCTCAGGAACGAGACAATAGCGGATCGTGTCCTTCGGATGAAATCCAAGTAATCTCTTGCCTCGGTTCTTGTCTAGCCAACTTGGGTTATGCGTTTTTCCACTTGTTTTTCCATTTCGTCTGTAATTGATCTTGATTTTGCCAATGATCAGCCATGCAGCTCGTGGGATGAGGACCTGCGTGGAGGCAATACTTGTGGTGAGTTCCAACCTCCAAGTTCTTGTTAACCCTCATAATTCCTTTTTTCGGTTATACTTGTATATTAGTCTCTTTTTGTTCACTTTGGTTTTTTGTTCTTTTGGATTGTGGATGCCAATTAATGCTTAGATTTTACCATCTCGAAAATGGGAATTCATGGAGATTGCCATGAGCTGTGGATTCTTTCACTTAAAAGATCTTACTTTTGGGCAACTGTTGCGTAACCACAAGTAACAGTGTTGTTTGTGGATATGGGTTGAAAATTGGACTTCCACTTAGGAGTTGATGTTAAAGGCAGTACTGATGGCAGTGAAGATAGGCTGAGAGCGAAAATTGCAATGAGTTAGATCAAGTGATGAATGTAATAGCTAAATTCCTTCCAACTCAGGCTTTGAGGCTCATCATTCATGTCCATTAATTGGTCGAGTCACATTCTCAACGCTTTGAGAGTTCTTGGGACCGTACGCATCTAATGTGGAAGAGTATTTCAGCATGCTCTAAGTATTTATTTCTTGAATATTGCTAATTTTTCTCTAAACATGGTTTTTCTTGGCTCGATTTGTTTGTACGGTTTCTTTGAAATCAGGTTGAGTTGTTCAAACACCCGCATCTCTTGCTGTTGCAAATAAGAAACTCCATCTTTAAGCTGCCTGGTGGTCGTCTAAGGCCAGGAGAATCTGGTAAGTTCATTACCCATCATGGGAAACATCTCTCAAATGCTATTTCTTGAAATTTAAATTGATAAGATTTTCCATCAGAAATAGAAGGACTAAGACGCAAGCTCTCAAGAAAGCTTTCTGTTAATGATAGCGGTGATGAGAAGGAATGGGAGGTAATACTTTCTCTGGCAATATTGAAACTTGGGAGAAGTTGTGCTATATATCTTGCTGCATGATTCATTTAATGCTAGTAGGTCCGAGAATGCCTTGGAATGTGGTGGAGGCCTGACTTTGAGACATTATGGTCCTCTTACTTGCCACCAAATGTCGAGGACCCAAAGGTCAGTCTAGTTCGCAAATATGTTTTCCTCTGCTTCTTTCTATTTAAGGTCCTCTCAAAATGTGCGTCTTTATCATCTCTGTGGTCTTTTAGGAGTGCACAAAGCTGTTTCTTGTTAAGTTGCCAGGAAGTCGAAAATTCATTGTGCCTAGAAACATGAAATTGCTTGCAGTCCCATTGTGCCAGATCCATGGAAATCGAAAGGTATGTGTTTTCACAACAGCATTTTCATCCAGCATTAGGTCAATTTTGCTCATTAATCACAATACTTAGATAGGACACAACTTTAGATTATCATGTTCTGTTCCTTTTTCTTATTGACATCCATTAGATCCATTAGTTCCAGCCATTAAGGTCTTATTCCAAGGGACCAATTTTCATTCTGGATTCATCAAATTGGTATTGATCTCTCCTGGAATGCCATGGCTCCCATTTCCTATACTAATGCTACATCACTTATTGGCATTCACTGGTGTGGAAAGGAATGTGAAAACCAACAATGTGATGTTATTTCTTAATCACCACCTCATGATTGTTTTTATTCTGACATTGTTTTCTCATAGTAGATATGTTTCCACTGTTGGCCTACCTAATGCAACAAAGTTCTATTTATGTGCAGACTTATGGTCCAATAATATCAGGAATTCCTCAGCTGCTATCCAAATTCTCCTTCGACATAGTTGACCCATAAAGAGCATTCTGCCACGTAAGCACAGTGAGGGATTGTTTAGGATCAATACAGAGTGATTTTCTTTTGTCTTAATAGAAACACACTCCTACATTTGCTAGCAAATATGAACACACTTGTGAATATGATGGTATTATGCAGACTAAATGAGGCCCTGCCGATGATTTTTGACGTTGAATGCAAAAATATGACCCTGTTGAATGCATATATAATCATTTAACAAGAAGATATTGAACAATAAGTGAAGAGAGGTCACCATCTCCGTTTGTCTTGTATATTTCTCAAAATTGATTCTCCTGTATATTAACTGTAAGTGCTATGCAGTCAAGTTGACCTATGTGAGAGGGCTCACTAAGGTGAAGCACAGTCATTCTGCTCGGGAAATATATTTTGCATTTTTTCCAGATAAAAGGGGATGCTTTACACAACTCACTGGAAGTACCCGTAAGGATGAGATGGACGGGATCATTTTATGGTGAACTTTTAGCGTTTCTAGAGACCCTTCACCTGTGTAAAGCAAAACTAACTGACATTCAAGTCGTAATCCTTGACAGCTTAGGCAGGACATAAAGACAGAAAAACTGTTTTGCCAGCTCTGGAGTTCATACTAGACATTGCAGGACGAGCTATCGGTTGACAACTGTACTGGTGATGTGTTTTATCTGTGGAAGGGACACCAGAAGGTAAAAATATAGATTGATGAGGAGGCACGCCCAGTGGAAATAATCAAGGTTGTTCCATGTTGGAATGTCTCAATTAGCTCCTGTTTGATCTGGCAGTATATTGTCAGGATGGAGCAGATCAGCATTTATGACTCACTCGTTGCATGATATGGCTGTTTGTTTTCCAATTCTCTTGCTCTGCGGTTATTCCCCAAGACATGCATGTAGACAGGAGAAAAGTCCGTTGTTCTGTTCTATACCTGATAGATGATGCGCCTTTTTGACAGCTTCAAATTCAAAGTTCTTGTTAAGTATAGACAACGAAGCTGATGTCCTCAGGGGTCATGTAATCGACCTATAAATTGCATGTATGAACACATCAATTGCAGGGTTAAAGCTCTGGAACAGATAAGTTGAAATCCTGTAATATAGTCTGACGTCAATTTCCATGCTTTCTCCTCCTCAGTTCACATAAAGATTTTTCCATAGGAGGAGAGATTTCCCGACCATGGAACCAGTAGCCCATCGGAACCAATATGAAAGTTCCGTGGGTAAAGAGAATCATCTGTACTTACAGGAGACACGGCAAATTAGAACCTACGAGCAAGATCATGGCAGTAAAATAGAGCCGGTCAGTCATCTTTCATTCCGATGCCTGTGATCTTGTGTTAGGTCGTGTGTGAACAAGAACCAGTCTGCCTCCTGGGACTGTATGCATGTTTTATACGAATTTTGGATTGCTGCTGAATCCTGTCTTCTTGGGCTTGTATTTGGATTCCTAGAGGAGACAACAAACTTGCTCATAGGGGACGATTCATGAGCAATTATCAGCTCAGTACTTTTGAAGGAAGCAGCAGTTCTGCTCCCTAATACTTTTGGATGGAATGAGTTACATTTAACTGGTAAAAAAAATAACACAGGAAATTTAGAAGACGTTCACAGAGCATCGACACTCCCCCACCTCACCGTACTTTGTGAAATTTTGGGTATCATCATCGACCTCCAATTTCAAAGCAAACTGCATCCGATATAGCTTGTCCCATACAATGTCTTTGAACCAGGGATAGGCCTGATCGCCCAGTTCAACTGCAAGAACAGGCACATCACATCAGTAATCTGTGATAGCTGCAGGAAAAAAAAAAAGCAAGCGTGGCTTGATTTTGTCGACCTCGACCCCATTCATATTGAGCCAGTTTTGAACTTATCAGAGGAGCCTGCAGGTGATGTCCTTTGCTTCTGGTGAAAACCTCGGGTCGTCCGTGAATTTCAAGAGATTTTTCCAGTGTACAATCTGCAAAGTTATCCGGAGAATATAAGATTTTATGATGGGACTGCGCATCAAGGGAAAAGTTTCATATGAATACATGACTAAGATCACATAATGCCCAGATGAATGACCAGTGTGGAACTGGATGCGAGCCTTTCTACATGTCACCATTGGGTCGTCGGAGCAAAAGGGAGGATAGCCGACAGGCATCTCATACACGATCACTCCGATTGACCACCTGTAATTGCGGGCTGCTGAAAAGAGGAACTTTTTTTCCCGCGACATAGGTCTTACCGTGTCAAATTCTTCAGAAGTTTCGTACCCAGACAAATCACTATTTCCCTATTGAAGATCAAAGGAACAGGAAGATTCAAAGCTCATCATTCCCATTTTCGAAGTAGAAAAAGCGTACCCGTAAACATTTTATAAGGACGTTAACGAACAGTACAAACACGACAAAATAGCCATCAATGCGAGAATGATTAAAAGGAAAGAAAGAAAAAAGGTTCACGAATAGTTTTCCAATTTTACAGTTTTTTTTAAATATAATCAAGGGCAAGTGAGAGAATTATACCAGCTTTCTACTCTTATCTGCCAACTTTGGAGTTGTTCATGGGAACTTTTCCAGTTGCTCCCATTGCTCTCGGGCAAGGATGCGCCTTCGTTGTTGCTACTCACCTGATTTCTGATCATCGAGTTGCGTTGTCAGAGCCTCATTTTCAAGTATTGCAGGTAAACGCGAATGGTCAAGGGGCTGGCACATACCAATATCTGACGGCTTCATGTGACCATGTTTGTCTAATAAAAGATTGCCGGCTTCATGTCCCTGGAGTAAAATGATGTTTGTTTCTTGGGGGAGATTTTCTTAGAAGAGAATTGGCAGCAAAATTTTGAAGTGTCTGCTAAAATAAGAATCTCCTGCTGAACAGATACGCTTTCAGTCAATCCCAGACATCGGTAAGAATCTCCGAGAAAACCCCATTTGGCCTGTACATGACCTGATTCTGGCAGTTTGAACACGGCCAAGTCATATGGTATATGATTAATGCAGGTCGTGCACCAACTAGGCTGGTCAAGACAAGTCGAAACAGGACACATACCCAATGTGATCTAGGAAGACTGACTGCATTCACTGAAACCTTCTCTGTTAAGAATATTTCATGTAACAGACAGATTCTGTATGGCAAATGTCAATCAATGATCAGTAGCCAAACTATTGATTGATAATCAACCGACATGTGAATGTCACTGTGCTTGTCAATAGATTCGATAGCTAGGACACTCTGTGCAATGCAGAAACTAGAAAGTAGCAACTGTTTCAGTCAGCTTCTCCTCTCGCATCAACAGAGTCACCATGTCACCCTCAGGCAAGTACTCCTCGATCAGGTAGAGGTGCTCAGCGTCTAGGTACAAATAGAAGAGCTTGGCTATGAAATGGCTCGCAACTTCTGCTAGCAAATTCATTTCAGCACTTACATGTTCAGCCTACCCGCATACATTAATCTTAATCGAGAGATGAAGGAGGATCAATCTAATGGATGTAGTTTTCTTTTTTCCTGCTGTATGCCAACAGTTCCAGAGACAGATACTTGCCCTCGGCACAGCATTTCTGACTTCTTCAGCTTGCTCATTCCCATGTATCAACTCATTGCGCATTCTCCATATGTGATATATGTATGCATTCCAAGCAAGTTTAAGCATAACCACTTGGATTGATCTTCTTTTGAGATGCTGGAGTGCCCAAAAGAATTCGATACCCCAATCCCCTACCAGTCTAGTCAATCCACTAGTTTGCTGCACCTTAGCCCATATCAGCTCCATGTCAGAGCAAGAAAAGAGGAGATGATCATGACTCTCTTCCTCATTTCTTCAGAAACTGCAGCATGAATTTTCAACTTGAGTGTCGTGGGTTGAGAATTTTATGGATAATTCCATCATTCATCGGATGGAATGTGGAGGCAATTCGTTAGTTACCTTCTTGAAGACCTGGGATTTGCTTCAGTTAGGCCTTGCAGTGGCTCTCCGTGAATTGCTAGGCTGCAGCGACCCTCTCCAAGGTCAAGGTGGGGACAGTGGCTATGGAAGTCTACGAAAATGGACTTCTTCATATAATATGGAAATCTTTCATTGGGATCCTTATGAAACTTTTATATATTGGGTAATACACATAGAAAAGAACTTGAAGCATAGATGAGGTTAGCTCGAAGCCATGTTAGTCTCAACTGATTTGCCCAGCCGATGGGATTGTCACTCGGATGCTAGGAGGTTACGGAGACTTCTCTGAGCGGCTCACTATGAGATTTTATTACGTTCTTTGACTGAAAGAATCCAAAAAGAATGACAAGAAAAAGAAGCAAAAGGGAAGGAAAAGAACTACGTATTGGATCTGTATGACACTAACTTACACTAATCAACTTCGAGGAAAAGTTCTATATAAAGAAGACTAACTTATAGAAAAGAAGATCCAGGATGGCCATGATGCAGTAGATTGTGGGCAATGTGATCTCGGGCCTGCGCAGCGCTCGTCGATCGAATGCTGTTACTCTCGGGGATCATCTCATCGTCGAAAATCTCGCATCTCAGCTCCGTGTCCATTCCCTCGTTCCTCATCTCACAGATGTTATGCAGCACACAGCAGGCTCCCAGGACGACAGGAAGATCCTGCAGCTTGATCTCCGTCCTCTTCTGCAGGCACGACCACCTCCCCTTCAGCCGGGTGAAGGCCTCCTTCGCCATGGCCCCGATCCCACCGACCCGCTCGTTGAATGCGTGCTGGGCCCACGTCAAATTCGGGTGGGTGTACGGCACAAGGACCCAGTCCATTAATGGGTATCCGGAATTCCCTACGATCCACATATCCCTTACGAGGCCTTGACTAGCTCGCTTGCACAGGGCCGACTTCTCAAGGATCACATCGTCAGGCATCGAACCAGGCCAGCCGATGCAGACATCTGTGAACACTCCTCTTGGGTCGACCACACCCTGGACAGTGACCGAGTAGCACGTCTTCCCGTTCCTCTCGGTGTGCCGCCGGTTCAGATAAGCCACCGAGTTCTCCTTCGGTGCGATGATGGGCACATGGGTGGTGTACATGGATCCCCCCACATTGGGAACCCCCGACATCGCCTCGAACTCATCCTTGATCGACTTCACCCTCTCCCCATCGGGCCAGTTGAGGAACCTGGGCATCAAGACATTCCTCACCGCCAAGCAGACTTCGAGGACCAGCTTGTGGCAGGTGGATATCCCGAGCCCGAACCGCTTGGAGACCAGCCTCAAGGGCTCCCCCGTCGCCAGCCGCCAGATGCAGACGGCAACACGCTGTCGAACCGGGATGGCATCCCGGAGGGTCGTGTTCTTCTTGGTGATCATGGGGTCGAGCTCCCGGCAGATGAGGTCGAAGGTCGCCCGGCTCATCCGGAAGCATCGCCGGAACTCCTCTTCTGGGAAGTCGGGGTGGTCGCATCTCTCCCACCAGTCCTTGGACCGGTCCTTAACCCACAGCCTCCTCTGCTGCTGCTGCTGGCTACTCCCCGACGCCTCCGGAATTGCCGAGACAGGGGAAGATGATGATGGGCGGGCACGCTTGTTTGTCCGAGCCTGGACACTAACCTCGACCTCATTCCCAGCCGGTCCATAACTCTGCTCCTCGTCTACCAAGAGGCCGGAATCGATGACCCAATCGCCATCCCCCTCGTGCGACATGAGGGAAGCAAACCCGCCTACTTCTCCACCGTGGAGTTCCTGCCTCCGCTCCCTCAGTGGATTCCCGAGCTCGTACAAGTGATCCGTCTCGTCAAACAGGGCATAAAAGCGGGAGCAATCCTCCTGGTCGGCCAGCTGGTGACTGTGAAGTGGGAAACGGCTTATTTCCATCCAATTTTCAGATGGGTAGGGATGCAGGGGGAGTTTGAACTCTGATTGACCAGTGTGATCTGATCATGTTGGGTTGAAGATGTATATATATGTATGGGCCGTTGCAGGCAGCCGTGTGAGAGAAGGGATGGAGACAGAGAGGGAGAGAGACGGGAGGGAATAGTGTAAGAACAGAGCGTGTGAACACGCCGTGGGGAAGGAAGGAAGGGCCTTTGAAGTTGACTTGACTTTTTGGATTCTGCTTCCTTTTTCTCATTGAAGAAAAGCCTACTTACGCGGTTGGGCTATATCAGAGGGAAGGTGTGATGGTTTTTGGCAAAAGCAAGAAGACGCGGCCCACAGGAACGCTTATTGGGAGGTCTCGGAGAAGCTTCCTCAACCAAGCCTCTTCCTTCCCCTGCAAAATTTCAGCTCTTTTTTTTTTTTTTTTAATTTCCCTTCTCTTTTCCTTTATTAATGCAACCTCTGCACTGTGTGTACGTGCTCACAGTTTTTTACATGACACAATTAGTTTGACGGGTTCGAATAAATTAGGATAAACTCATAAAATTCAATAAAATATCATTAATTCTATTTAATTAAATATTTAATTGGGTATGTTGTTGATTTAATTTATTGCATTAAAGCTTATTTTTTTATATTTGATTCTAATAATCTCATTATCATAATTATCCGTACCATAAATATTCTAATCAAATTTATATTATTACAATATTAAACATATTAATTACATGAATTAAACAGATAGGTTAGGAATTTATGGCATTTTTACACTGAACACTTAGATCCAGCCTCATTAGTTCGACCGAAGGAAAAGGGAAGAGAGGGACCTGTCGTAGTCGATGATGCCCAACGAGGTTAGGAGGAAGTACCGGCTGTACCGCAGTTGCACTGTGCCATCGGTGGACGGTGCGATAAATACCCCGCCAATGCAAGTCAATATCGAGAGAGGACGGGTCACAATCTTAGTCTGTTCAATGGACCACAGCAAATAGTAACACTAAGACTGCGACCCGTACAGCATGTAAAAGTCGGGCCTAAAATCGGACCAAAAAGGTACGGTCAAGAATAAATACTCCCGTCTACCGTTTATTAGCCGTTCGCGATGGAGGAGGCTATGTCGGCCTAAAGACGTTAGACCTCGGCAGACGGGTCGGATGGATGTTATGCTGCTGCGGGCTGTCAGGGATGATGAGTCAGCATGCACGCTAATAGTCCAAGGAAGTTCATGTTAACGCCGGATTGAATTGCGTCTATTTTGAATAATAATAATTTTCTTCTTAAAAGAACAAAAAATATATATTGTGATAGGCTATGACTCTTATTAAGCATGTGCTAGTAAATACAAATAAATTATTAAATGTAATTAATAATATGACTCGAGCAACGTTGGATGACAGAGCGATTCCTAGTAATATTTGACGATGATTGACCAGTGCCACGCGTCTTGGAGGATTTTATGAATTTGGTTTCACACTGGTTCAACTTTTTGACCACAATAAGTTTATCAATCCGCGCATGTCAAGCTCTACAAGTTTCATCCGTCGAGATGCACATGGTCAATAATATTATTATTATTATTATTATTATTATGAGAGAAGAGTCGTGTCAAATGTCAATCACGTCCACATTAAAAAAAAAAGAGGAATTATTTGTTAAATTCGGAACGTTGAGCTTCGTCTACTACTATGAATCAGCCTCATGCTGCGTTTCTCGAACAACCTGTGCCATGAATCTCGACAAGACTTGCAGTAAACCGCATGAAATGGGACTGGATGAAAGCACCTTGCGATGATTTCTGTTCTCCAGCGTCGGATTCATCTAGCTCCTCTTCCATCGATGCTCGGCGGGGGGTGGGGATTGGTGGTGGTGTGGCTTGAAGTTGTTCTTGGCAACTAAACCGGGCCAATTGTCCGCCTCGTTGATGGAGTCCAATCTTGCCGGGGTACTTGTCATTAAGAAGCAACCGCAATTCTCAGCCCCCAATCCAGCTGCGCTGCTACTTCCCTTTCCTCTTTCTATTCGTGATGAAGCTTAAGAGTGCAACGGGAGCCACAGAAGGAAGCGATGTGCTCTCTGATCATGGTTGGTTTTGATGGAGGATTCAGCGTTCTACCAGATGGTTGCTCCCGTTTTAGACAATGTTCTGCAGCTCTATCTGATTAACAGCGTATAGACGCGGCATTCTTTGAAATGTAAAGCCGGAGCTGGTCGATGCAAACTTCATACAAGGACGAGTTGATCCCTGAAATTGGGCCATCTACTACAGTGTAGGCCTCCCATGACAAGTCTGAGAACAACTTTCACAAAGTGTCATGACTGCCTATGACCTCTCGAGCCAGTCGATCTGCAAGAACGTTCTCATGGCATGTGAAACCCTGGGATTCCAGGTTGCTCGGTTTATATCTGCTGAGTCTGAGGTATGCAAAGGACAGAGCAGTGTAGTACTCTATTTGGAATCTGTACATGACAGCGTAGCTATGATCTTCTTGTTGGCTTGAACGCGTAGCATATGGGAGTGAGTAGAAAGCCAATGGGCAAACATAAACTGCGATGGCAGTTCTAATACAAAATTGATATACCATTTGCTTACCGAGCTATCTTGTCATTTTGTATCGTCGAGTGAATGGTGTGAAACTGTACGTGTCATCGGTTTACAGAATGAGAAGGAAAGTGGTCGGCCTACCTCTGTAACCGAACCTGTGTCAAGTTGCCTTCTGAAACACCACACACTGCGAAATACTTTCTTCTGTGCTTAGCACTCACCTCGAAATGTCGAGAAAATGAGATATCATGCGCATTCTGTCCTACCTTTTCAAACTGACCTTAACAAAAACAGAACAGAGAAAAGGTCACTGGATCAACAGAATTGGGTCTCAGCTAAGATTGTGCTCGTGTGGCAATTTCTGGGGGGCACAAGACAATGTCATCGAGATACAATACAATGATCTTCGGTTGTATCCGGTTGGCAGCAACAAAGATTTGGCATGCATTTTGAACATTGTTTGTCACAGGAGAAAACCAAAATGTTCGAGGAAATAATGTTTTTGTCCGATTTGCAGCCATCAGGATTGTGATCGGAACATTGTTTCTCATTGTTTGACAACTGAAATATTCCACCTAAATATGCCGCACTCGAGGAAGCATTCAGCTCGATTGCAAATCCCAATGCTGGAGCAATTCAAATCTCTTTCCAGCAGTAAGCGAAACTGTGTTCTCAGATCACTGAGAGAACCATTTTTCCTTACTGGCCGATTCATTTCACCGTGACTTTCATCGCATCCATCTGAAAATCGTTTGTCCTTGGGACTTATCGCAGACTCTGAAGGATCGGGTCATGGGAGAAAGATTCATGAGAATAATAAACCTTGGGATAACAAGCTCTTCTCGAGTCCTCTTTCGAAGTTGAACCCTGCTGTTGCTTATGTAATTCTTTTAGTTCGTTTGTGCTTTGTTTAGGTTTTGGACTTTACTGGAAATGAGTGCGCCAGCTGGGCGCGCCATTACCCAAGAAATAAAGAACAAAAATGTTCAACCGAACTTCGTACAGCTCCTTTCAATTCCGTAAGCCTCTGGACTACATTCCCCATCGATTTCTTCATCCGAACTACTGCTGACGTACTTCATCTTTGATCTATAATCGAGATGAGGACGGGAAATGTCGCTCACACTTTACTGACTTGATTTGATAAGCCCAGTAGAATGAGATATGACTGATTAACTGATACATGACTTCGATCATAACGAGCAGCGTATGAAAGCAAGTATAATACGTTTAGATAGATTCCATACGAACCAGTTCCGCGAGAGAAGTTCTCCAACCCATTTCAGAAGTCCTCCTCGTCGAACCACTCTTAGTATACTTGGATGAGTGGATCGACTCTTCTTCCCCGCTTTTTTCATAGCCCAGCAGATCTAGTACGGTTAACGACTGAAACTGAATACAGCAGCAGGGTAGCTCTGATATCAAGGAATTCAGTTCCTGTGCATGAGGTCTCAATCTCGAATTCAAATCTCGTTCGACTTGCAACATTTGATACAGAAGAGAGCCAACGACATTTTTAATCAGCTAAAATTCGCCTTCTAGTCAGCTATGGTGTCTACACCAACATAGAGATAGATTTGTCATTCAGGAAGTGGAATTTCGATCTAATTGTTGTTGGATCAGGCATCCTCGGCGGCTCCACTGCATATCAAACCGGAAGCAGTTTGATTTTTTGCACCAAGGAGGATCCTCGCACGGTGAGTCGCGGATGATCCGTGCAACCTATCCAGAGGGGTACTACACCAGTACGGTCAAGAATGCATCAAGACTGCAGCAGGAGGCCGAGCCTGTTGAAAGGCTCTGGGTCCACCCCGAGACCAGCCAGAGTCATGCTGGACCTGATGGCAATGCGAGCCGTAAGGGTGTCGTATCGGGCTGCCAGAAAAAAAAAAATCGCNCTGATGGCAATGCGAGCCGTAAGGGTGTCGTATTGGCCTGCCAGAAAAAAAAAAAAATCTGTTTCCTTATCCAATCCTCGACCATGAATGACTCGCATGGAAGATCGGATCTGTGTGGGTGAACTCAAGGAACAAAAGAACACATTGAACTGTGCTGATATCAATCCGGCTGAAGCACAGAGGCTTCCTGAGTGGGTGAATATGGANACACATTGAACTGTGCTGATATCAATCCGGCTGTAGCACAGAGGATTCCTGAGTGGGTGAATATGGCAATTACATTTCGTATCTGTCTCTCAGCCCACTGCAGAAATTGCGGAATGGAATCAGGAATTCCTGTTGATCCTACAGGCTTCGTTCATAATGCAGTGATTTCATCACTTCCATCGGATTCAACCTGCTCGAGATCCACCATCTTTCTGCTCCGGGCCTTGCCCTGTTGCCGGACGACATACGAGGAAGTTGCCCGACTCTAATGTACCAAGAGCGCCCAGGGATTCACGACAACCCATCCAGCCAGCTAATCCACACGGCAGCCGCCTTGCCGTTGAATTTGCCACGCGATGATGATCTCATGTTCGAAGATCTGATGAATATCAACTGACGGGCAAATCCAAGCAGGACCGGCCTTCACGATCGATTTAGTCAAAGGGAATCAGAGGCAAGATAGTTTGACCATACCTAGGATTAATTGACTACCGAATAAACTGTTTTTATTATTACTGTATTTCGCGTACCGTACTCCAGAAGATTCGTATGCATCCGATCGTGCCGTCCAACCTCGGATGTCTAATTACCGTTGTGAATGCTGAACTTAAAGATTCTGTTGGAACGGAATCGAACATCGTCGTCATCATCATCACTACTATTACCCGTTCGGTGGCGCGATTAGTGACCCCATGTACCCAACTCGACCATTAAAGACGGATCGATCGTGGGGAAGGGAATCAAATCCCTCGCCCAGAATCTTCAAGATTGCGGTTCGAGAAGGTCCCTTATTTAATTGTTACATCAGATAATACTATATGATAGGGTGTAATTATCAAATATAAAATTGACAGATTAAAAAATAAAAAAAATTATTTAACAATTATATCATATGATAAATCAATATAATACAGCTGTTTAATAAAAATTTAAAAATTTAAAAAAAAATAAGAATTATTATATTCTTTTCTTTGTGCAGGACAAGATAAAGTTCACGGGATCTGGTCAACAGCGTAAAGCAATATAAGATTCCACTTTATTGGGTTTATCTATTTTTGTTTTTTTAATTAATTATAGCTGAATAATAGAATATAATATTCCTGTATCCATATATATATATATATATAGTATATAATACTTTAGGAGTAGCAAAGAATAAAATCNCCTAGGATTAATTGACTACCGAATAAACTGTTTTTATTATTACTGTATTTCGCGTACCGTACTCCAGAAGATTCGTATGCATCCGATCGTGCCGTCCAACCTCGGATGTCTAATTACCGTTGTGAATGCTGAACTTAAAGATTCTGTTGGAACGGAATCGAACATCGTCGTCATCATCATCACTACTATTACCCGTTCGGTGGCGCGATTAGTGACCCCATGTACCCAACTCGACCATTAAAGACGGATCGATCGTGGGGAAGGGAATCAAATCCCTCGCCCAGAATCTTCAAGATTGCGGTTCGAGAAGGTCCCTTATTTAATTGTTACATCAGATAATACTATATGATAGGGTGTAATTATCAAATATAAAATTGACAGATTAAAAAATAAAAAAATTATTTAACAATTATATTATATGATATATCAATATAATACAGCTGTTTAATAAAATTTTTAAAATTGTTTTAAAAAATAAGAATTATTATATTCTTTTCTTTGTGCAGGACAAGATAAAGTTCACGGGATCTGGTCAACAGCGTAAAGCAATATAAGATTCCACTTTATTGGGTTTATCTATTTTTGTTTTTTTAATTAATTATAGCTGAATAATAGAACATGATATTCCTGTATCCATATATATATATATATATAGTATATAATACTTTAGGAGTAGCAAAGAATAAAATCCCCGAACATATCTCTTTGCAGCATTGTTCAAAGGGCCGCTAACTCTAATAAAATCGAAAATAATAATATAAGAATAAGAATAAAAGGGGAGGAGTGGTAAACAAATAAATGGATGGGATACACATAATTATTAATTTTGAATTAAACTAGTAATTTCTCCATTAAATATCTATATTAATGATTTAATGATTGAATNAATGGGATCACATATTAAAATTTTTCTCCCATTTATAATTTTTTTAACTAGAGCAGTACCCTTACTTGGTTCAACGTAAAAACAACGGCAACCGTGACCATTTTCTCTCTTTTCTCTCTTTTTAATTATTTAAAATAAATAAATTTACAAAATTTATTTATATTTTTATATTTTACTTATAATTCTAAATTATAATTTTTTTATTTTATTTATATAAATGAAATGTTATTTTTAACCAATAATAAAATTTGATAGAGGGTTTTTGGTAGTTCAACCGATTCGAGCCAGTTTTGTTATGGTTTGGAACATTTTGTTACAGCTCCAAGCCAGCTTTCATATGGTTTTGGACTAGCTCTAGATTAATTTAATGAAAAAATCATGTCAGGTAATTTTAATTCAATGATTTACTTGTTATATGTAACTTATAATTATCTCTCAACCAATATAAATCGTTTACGTACCGATTTAATTTGCCTAATTCAATACGATATTGTTTAGCTCTTTATCTCCGTAAATATGTATATTTGTTTTTCGTGGGTGAAAGACATTATTGAAATTACTCTGTTGGCCCCAGCCATTTTCACTTCTCAGGCTAGCTTATTAAACTTTTAGAAACCAGGCCAAAACGACGGAAAGCTCGGCCGTTTCAACGACAGGCCATCTTAACCCGGTCGGGTCAACCAAACACGTTGATTTGTAAACAGCTAATAAATTCAACCATTCAGCCCGTTGACTACGAGAACGGATTAATTAATTAATCTCGTGTTGAATCCGAACCAAACCCTTTCGGCACTGTTCAGTAAAACTCGAGCCCTGACCTCACACGCGAGGAATGTCGATTTGAATGTCTCTATGTCTTCGCCGGCTGAGTGAACAAAGAGATTAGCTTTGACGGAGGATGGTCTTCCGCCGGAGCGCGCCGTGAGCTCCGAACTGAACTGTTACACTGTCGAAACTCGACCGACAGAACGGTTGAAAGACGGATTCATGGAAGTGACGCCTGAGGAAATCACCGCTTCGGTGAGGGGCTTTTGTAGCCCGCCCCAGTCGAGTGGCTGTCTTAATCCGACGAGGCCACTGGATCGAATTTCTGATGCGGTCACGATGACCAGTCTGATTTTCAGCTAGCTGATCCATTAATTTACTTATTTTACTTCGCCAGCCACCCGGCGGCTGACAAGTGGTTGGAGTTGGACAACCTTTCGGGGTCTCGAGGCTTCAAGAAAGTGCAGAGAGTCAACACATGGCTCAATGAATTGACCACAACGAGCAGATCAGATGGGGAATGGAGCTGATCCAACGGCCAGGACTAAAAGGTAAAAAAACCATTTGAGAATTTGAACGCTCGTTTGTCCTCCATTGAATTATTATTATTATTATTATATCATTAGCTGATTGAAATATAATTGATAAAGTATTAATAAATACATTGGGATAATTCCAGTCAAACTAGCGGATACCATTATAGGCTTCCAAGCAACGGATTATGCATATCGGCAGCAGCATGTTCGCTGGTCGAAATCCATTTTGAGGAGATAACTTGCCGAGAGTCAACGACTTCTAGAAGTGTAACGTGCAAAGTCAAACATTTATTTGCTAAGAAGTGGATGAATATTATGCATGCTGGATTGTTGAATATTAAGTTCGTAATAATTATTATATATGAATATAAATGGATTAAAATGGTGACTTTTTACTCTCATAATGATTAATAAAATAAATATTACAATTAAAAAAATTTTAAATGTATTAAAATTTTTTTAAAACAACACAGTCAAATTTGGTATACAATTAATAAAAAAATATATAAGTTAATGCTTCTTTTTCCATTTTTTTCTTTTTTGTTTCGAACCCTGAAAATTGTTGGGTTACAATACAACTACTGACGTTCACGAGCATCAGGATGTTTTGACTTTGGGACAGCGGGGCCCGCCACTCACGGGAGGCACGATCTTGGCCCTTGATCTGGACTTTCTCTATGCCGATGGAAATCTTCGGATTCCATCTCAGCCATCCAATTATTTAACTGCTTTTTGACCCGAATTTCTCTCTCCGTGTCTCTGTCTCTGTCCCTGTCTCTGTGTGTGCGTGTCTCTCTCTGCATCACCCGGTAGAGTGGTCACCGATCCCCCTCTATATCAGCACCGTCCTCTTTCCCTCTTCGTTACTGCACTTCCTCTCCACTTCTTCGTCTGCAATCGCTCTTCCATGGAAGCTTGAGCTGGTAAGAAGTCTCCTTCTACCTCTCTCCCACTCAGTTGAATAGAGCTCTAGGGGCAGATCGTCTATGTAAATGGCGGTTGAGCTGCTAGGATTCCCGAAGATGGAGGATCACATGGCGATTCAACAGGCGGCGACTCAGGGGCTCCGGGGCATGGAGAACTTGATCGGGCTACTGTCTTCTCACCAGAACCCTCAGTCGAGCGTCGTTGACTGCTCTAACCTCACAGATCACACTGTCTCCAATTTCAGAAAGGTCATCTCCCTGTTAGACCGGACAGGACACGCCCGTTTCCGGCGTGGTCCAGTTCATCCGCCGGCAGGCGCGACACCTTCACGGCGGCCTCCGGCTCAAGTCCTCACTCCTAGTCCGGTCACTCCGGCGCCACCGATGCAGGCCTCGTTGGCGGTGCCGCCGGCTCCGACGAGCTTCGCTCCGCCGCACGCGAAGCAGAGCCTCACTCTCGACTTCACGAAGCCTGGCATGCTCATCTCGAACTCCAAGGGCGGCACGGAGGTGGAGTTCGCCAAGGACAGCTTCAGCGTCTCGTCGAGCTCCTCTTTCATGTCATCCGCGGTAACCGGTGATGGAAGTGTCTCCAACGGCAAGCAAGGAGCTAATCTGTTTCTGGCTCCGGCGGCCGTGGCCGCAGCTTCGTCCGGGAAGCCGCCTATCTCGAGCGTCCCGTACAAGAAGAGGTGCCACGAGCATGAACACTCCGAGGACGTCTCCGCCAACGGCAAGTGCCATTGCTCCAAGAAAAGGTAAATGCTTCATCTTCGTCGCATCCTTCTACATCTGACCTGCACTAGAACCTGAGTCAACCATGTTACAACTCGGTGAAATAAATCGGAACCAAAAGCAGACCTAACTCGATCGTAATTAATTTATTGCACGAACCGACTCAGAGGTCAACGAACGGTAGGAAGCTTTGGCAGTTCGGCATTAATGGACCTGCTAGCACGCGTGAAAACGACGACAAAGTAATAGAGAAGGCACCGGCTCGGTTTCTTTAGTCGGTATTTTATAGTCAAAATCGTGCCTTTCGTACATTTCCCCACCTGGCCCTGTAAACAGATCTTTTGTCCTCACGTGAGATAGGAGGCACGGGAACCGAACGCTTTGACCTTTTCTAGAAATTGCAGACACGGTCACATGGGCAATCATCGCTCGCCAGATCTTCACCGGCGGGCGGTGATATCCGTCAAGTTCTGAACCTGTAAGCTGAAACGTCCCCCCTTTTTTTTCGATGTTTGCAGGAAAAACCGTCAGAAGAAAGTTATAAGGGTGCCGGCGATCAGCAACAAAGTGGCCGACATCCCGGCCGACGAGCACTCGTGGAGGAAGTATGGCCAGAAGCCAATCAAAGGATCGCCATATCCAAGGTGAGGAACCAGTCTCTTTGTTTTCTCATATCAATCGACCAATAAATAATCCAACGAGTGGTTTTGCTGATCAGTGCGTTTCTGCTTTGGGTGGTGCCGTAGGGGGTATTATAGGTGCAGCACGATGCGGGGTTGCCCGGCAAGGAAGCATGTGGAACGGGCCCCGGACAATCCGGCCATGCTCATAGTCACGTACGAGGGGGAGCACCGCCACTCACAGGCGGTGTCTCATGATATTGATATTGCGGCCGCTGCCGGCGTCGGCCTCGTGTTCAACTCCTAGTGAGTGAAGGCCCGGGAGCATGGCAACCTCGAGGCGAGGTGGGGGTCCGAGAGGGAGGAGGAAGATCAAATCGTGCAGTGCATTTTGTAATTTGTTGTAGTTCTGAGGGGCCTGGGTGTAAATTGCTGGAATGAAGGGGGGGGGGTGAGAATAGAGAGAGACAATTCAACTAAACAACTGTGTTCAAATTTGACCGAGCAGTTGACCTTTTTAATCGTCAATAATTAATAACTATTTTTTCTCTCTCCATACGAATATTATTAATGTTTCTTCCTTCCTTTCCTTGTACTCCCCGAAAGAAATAAATAATTTATATAAAATTAATTTAATATATTATGAGAGTTTTGTTATATATAAGATTTTTATAAATTATATAAGAGAAAAATTAAAGAATTCATAAAATTTTATAATAAAATTTGAATATAAAATATATTAATTATTAAATTAAATATAATACTAAATCCTCTCTCTTTTACCTGCATCATGCACATGACAAGCAATGAATTTTTCTTAAAGGAAAGATAGTGAATAAGGTAAGGGAAAGTTAGGTAATTGATGGGGGCGGCGGGGTGATTTAAGTCAAAAGTGGTGGCCAGTTGGAGGTAGTAATGATGCACGAATATCACTGTTGTATCTGATTAATAATTTTTTTAACTAAATTCTTAAATAATTAATTTAAAATTTAAATTTTATATTAAAATATTA
>CXYZ01009678.1:1036201-1087293 GCA_900006705.1 Sonneratia caseolaris | reverse complement strand
TATCTAATATAATAGTTATATTAATTATTTTTTTATAAAATTATATTTAAATTATAATATTATATAAATTTACTTATAATATTATTTATTAAATATACGATTAACTCGTTCGATTCCGGTTCAACTTATAAATTCATACTAACACTAATACCTGATTTTAAAAGGGAGGGCTATAATCGTTGAAGATGAGCAAGTGGAGAGAGAATAATGGTGGGGGCATATTTGAGTAGGATGAGCAAGTGGAGAGAGAGTCCAGCCCCAACGCATGGAATCATTCGGGCCGTACGGCTCTTCCCCCTGCCCCACCTCACAATATATTCTTCCAGCAAATTCCGGTTACGGACGGCGCCCATCCGTCGAGAATAAGTAAGAGGAAGAGTCCATCGAAGGGACCCTGGAAGATACTCCAGTGAGATTCGTATAATCTCTTGTTTAAAATTATATGGCATATCTATTTGATGGTACCCTCTTTCTTAGTAGCCTGTGCTGATTGAAATCAACTTGTCATTGGGCTTGTATTTTGGGTCCGTCAAACGAAGGTCAAATAAAATGTTCAACCTAAAATTCTGCCGTCTCGGGCATATGTAAATCTCGATCGATTAACTATCCGATAAATTGAAAGCGACATCGGTGCATGAGTATTAATTGATCGTGTACTGTTTAGGGATGGCATATTTGCTTACTTTATGCCTATGTGTAAATTGATGAACATGACCATACCCAAATTTCATGTCGCGTCCAATTTATTTAACAAAATAATCTAACGCATATTGGGACAAGTCCCATCGCAGTACTGATCGTGATGTTATATACATATATATATATATATAACATATAATGTATGTAGAGGCACCTAGCAATATTCTTTGGAGGCCTTTTGTATGACTTGTTAACCCAATAATTCATATCGTATTGTATTTGTACAAATTCATGTCAGAAACCTTTTTGGCTTGTATACGATGTATTTATTAAATGGATTAAAAATGTTCAATATGAATATGATGTGCCCGATTACGGGTTATAAACATGATCCATTTAATCTGTACAACTTAAACTTGTTCGAATTTATCAGTTATATGGCAACGAATACAATTAATACGATAAATACGATATAAACACATACTTAAGTATAGTAAATGAGTTAGATATAAATTTAATACACATTTAAGCGTATTTAATTAAATTAATTTAATAGTATTTTATCATATTTAACATGTACTAATACATTTATTTAGACGAAATATACATATTTATCTCATTTAAATACAAAAATATGTTTATTGAATTCGATTGTTACGCCAAAAATCGTCAAGCATGATGTCAAAGAGATTAAAAAGCCATCCTGACACTAATAACACATGAAAAGTAATTATGTTACAATGTCAACCTCACCATTGTCGAATTGCCACATATCCCATGGCAGTTAAGAAAGGGATCACCCGTCAACTCAGACAGCGAAAAAAAGAGAGGAAAATAATAATGTATAAAAAATTAGTGTAATAATTGACTCAATTATCATATATGATAATATTCTGAAGTACTAGTAGTACGTATCAAACTATGTAAGGCATGGTGGGCGTAATGGGCATTATTTCCATTTCTCAAGATAGACAGGCCATGATCTTTTAGCATCCTCGTGACTATAATGCAATCCTTCGAATCTCAAATTTATAATCGAGACACCTATTTAATCTGTCTCACCTATAAAGAAAAATAAGATTTTGTAGGTCTAAAGAAAATTTACAAAAAGGACACCGTACGCTTTGCCTGCTGCGGTTGTGCATGAATAATAATAATATTATGAGCACGGCCTTATCCTATATCTCACCATTTTCATTTTCATTTTTATTGTATGTTTTTGGATGTTATTGCTATTTATGTTTTTTTTAATTTATCCCCAAAAATGGAGGCCATTAAAGAGAAGTCTTCCCTTTATCAACTCCTCTTCTTCATCGTCTGTGTGCGACTGTTCACATTTCTCTGTCTACTTGCCGGACAGGAGAGAAGGAAAAAAAGGAGGAGGAGGAGGAGGATCGGGAGCACGTGGAACCGGTGGCTGCGATAGAGATCTACCCGATCTTTCGATCTATCTCCGAGTAGTCGAGAGCCGTAGTCATGGAGGTTCTAGTGGGCCCCGCTCTGCGGATCGACCAGGTGAGGAGCGGCTTGGACTCGAGTTTGGAGGAGGAGGAATCCTCGGATAGCTCCATCGGAGCACCGGATGATAGCGAGGAGGAAGAGGAGGAGGAGGAGGAGGAGGAGGAGGAGGAGGAAGAAGAGGAGGACGGCGTCGTCTCTTCGGAGACGGGGAAGCTGAAGAAAGGGTCCGGGTCTTTGGGCTCTTTGGCTGCTCTCGAGGATTCTCTCCCTGTCAAGTAATCTACTTTGCCGATCATCTCTCTCCTGGATTTCTTATTTTAGTTTGTTGGGTCGATGAATCTCTTCTTTTAGTTTGTTGGATTTGCTGGTGAAATTGGAATTCCTTGAAAGGGGTACCGGTCGATCTTCTGATTATCTTGATGTGCCTTCAAAAATCCATATTTTCCTTGTTCTATGCTGCTGTATATCCCATCCGTAGACTTGAAATGAGGAATTTTTCTGTAGAATCAGTGCCCTCCTGCGGTGATCTCTTGGCTCATGTAGGATCAATCTTGGACATAGCGCTTTCCTCTTGATTGTTGCGTATTCGTGGGGGTTTTCAGAGACATGACAGACGGGTCAATTGGCTTGAAATTTTCTCAGGAGAGGGCTGTCCCTCCATATCTCGGGGAAATCAAAGTCGTTCACGAATCTAGCGGAAGCAAACATTGGTTCGGTGAAAGATCTGGAGAAAACAGAGCACCCATTCAACAAGAAGAGGAGGATGCTCCGGTGGTCGAGGAACAATCTCTCCGGCTACTACAAGTGGTCGAATCCCAGGTCGATGCCGGTCTTGCCCCTGATCGAGGACGAGGAGGATGACGCCGAGGAAGAAGAGGAGGGAGGAGGAAGAGGCGGCGAACGGTCAGAGCAGGGATCCTCCGAGATGGACCCGACCTCCCCGGGGGCCAAACAGATGCAGTTGCAGAGGCTCCGCGTCTTGAAGTCCAGAAGCTGTTTTGCTCTTTCAGATTTGCCCGAGGAAGGAGAAGATGATGATGATTAGTAAATTAGCTAAAATTTTCTCTAATTTTCTTCTTCTTTTTTTTCGTCTGACTGTTGTTTGTTTCCCTATATATAAAGGTTGGGTAAGATAAATAAATGGATAATAAAATAATTAATCTTCATTTATCATATTTTTATGAATATCTTTTTAATAAATAAGATTTTAAATATAATCTTAAAAAAAAAGAACATTTCAGGTTTAAAAGAGAGATAAATAGTGTAGATGAAATTCGAATTAATTAGAAATAACAAATTGTGTATTCTATTTATTGAATTTTTTATTTTTCTTTGGGTGGAAATTGGTTTTAGAATTAAAAAAAAAAAGAAATGTAGTGAGAGGAAGTGGATTGGATTAGATTACGTGGATGTGGGCCATCAAGGATTTCTCGTAGATATTCTTGGCCGGTGGTGGTGGGGGTGGGGCATAGTGGAAGTGCCTTTTGCCCATTTAAAAAGACAAAACTAGCCTCTCCCTCTGATCGCTCGATGACACTGTGCTGGGAGGATACAACCGACTTTTCAGCTGCTGAGTTGACTGGCCTTTGAATCTAATTTTCTTCTCTCTTTCCATGTTCTTTCATCCTGTACACCCCAGTATTTTTTTAATCAATCGAAATAATTATTAAAATTAATCTGTAGCCGGATTAAAATTCTTAATTTTTTTGCTAATTCTTTAAATTTAAAATTTAATTATTATATTAATAGTTTAAAGATTTATTGAAAAAAATTACTTGAAGTTCATTTTTTCTTTCCATGTAGTGATTGATAGATCAACCCGTCATAAATCAATTACCCTTAGTTCATATATATATATATATATATATATTAATTACATAACCTACGTATGAACTTATAGAATAATAAAGGTGCATGTTAAGTGGTAGGATAAGAATTAAAATTATAACTTTTTCGTTATTTTATCGACTGTTATTCTTTTTTATCAATCGAGTTTTAAGTTTATGGATGGATTACTGACCGAAAATCTCGGACATTTCAAAACTTCGATTTTGTCCCTCCACGTGTAGTCTGTGGGCCCGTGGCCCATTCTGGTTAGTCTGGCAGCCCGATTCGCAATTGCGGTGAATCACCAAGAGGCCCATAATTGGATCCGAACCGATACCCGAACATGCAGCAATGGATCCATTCTCCGTCGGGTCATCCCCCAATCACAAATGGCCTCTCTCCTCTTCTCCACGACGTGCCGTTTCGCCCCTTCTCACTCCCTCGCTCAGTTCAGCCCACTCCTGAGCCGTGCCCGGGACCTTCGGGCCCGGACTCAGCTAGGTCCCAGCTCAACGATGAGCGAGGCTCAGCAGCCAGTCAGCGTCGTCAGCAGCGGCGCCGGCGAGGAGAAGCAAGATGACGACGTGATTGTTCAGTACGTGGTGCTCCGGCGAGACCTGATCGACACGTGGCCGCTCGGTAGCGTAGTGACGCAGGGTTGCCATGCCTCCGTCTATGCCGTCTGGGAGCACCGGGACGATCCCCTTACCGCCGAGTACTGTAGCCCGGAGAAGATCGATTTTATGCACAAGGTAACTTGCTCTTTGTTGGCAATGCTCCCTCTCATCAGATTCAGTCATCTGGATTGAAGAAAATGATGTTGCCAATGCTCTTCATCCACTGTGCTAGTATCCTCGTAAGATTTGTGGGCAATGGAGGATGTTTCTGGTTCTTTGGAAGATATGGGGAAACGCTGGGGATTGTATTGCTAAGATTTGGAATGTCAGCTTAGCTTAGCGGACCAGTGACTCAAAATCTGTATATGTTGCTCGTAGTTGATCGTCTTCCATGGCTTCTCTTCTTGATTTGTGATGCTCTGATTTATTCACCGGCTTCCAATAGTTGGAAAATCGTGTATTGAGAAGAATTCAACTATGCAAATGCTGCTTTCGGGAACGTTGTATCCACTTTTCTTGCTCGTTTTGTATGAAAGAGAGCATTAGAGAACTCCGAACTCTTCACATGTTTTAGATTAGTCATTATGTTGTGATTATAGTTATTAGTTGTACCCAGCAATGCCGAGAAGATGAAAAGATGAGGAAGAACAATTGGTGTTAGGACTCCATAGTATGAAGTTTTAAAGTATTAGTTCTTTGACTTGAATCAGATCTTCATTGTTGGATTATCTTTCTCTTGGTCACGTAGGTTACTCTTGAGGTGAAAGGGGAACCCCAGATCCTGAACCTAGCAGAGAAGCTTAAATCTGCTGGGATCGCTCATAAGCTGTGGATTGAACAGCCCGAGAACATTCCAACGTGTCTGGCCACAAAGCCTTACGCCAAGTCCACAGTGTCTTCATACTTCAAGAAGTTAAAACTCTGCAAATGAGTGAGTTCTACATTTTTCTTTTCTGAGCCTGAGTAAGCTTTTGCAGTTGATATCATGAACCTACTGGTCGAGATTATTTTTTATCTTGTTGCATTTTTAAAACAGCAAACATGAAACGGGATCACATTGGAGACGTTATGGATAAACATATCCGTTTAGTTTCGAGTGATACTGGTATTTATCAGCCTGCCCATTTAAGTGCAAAAACTTTCTGGTTTTCCCGCTGAGGATGAAGTTCTGATGAATTTTCTCGTTGGTCTCCTTTGCTCTCTACATGAGAGAAAATGCGCACAATGACACGGATGAAACTTGAGCTACGGGCTCTGCATGAACTGTTCAATTACATATGGAGAGATGAATCAGTCTTTGAACATTCAGTCAGATGCAGAACCCCAACAGCTGTCTTGTTCTCACACGGTGCACTTCCGTTCAATCTTTGCTCTTGAATATTCAACGTCTTCCAGGTCAAGGGAGTCTGAGGAGGTGTCACCAGAAGCTCATCACTCATGAGGGTGCGTGCGTATCCAAAGAAAGATGCTATTGACAGTTAGTTGCAGATAATTGAAAATTACTATACCTGGTAAAGCTTCAGAGGCCCATCCCCATGGGTAGTTTATGCTGTAATCTTATCGTGGCCTGCCTTTCCCCATTTTCACCCACTGTGGTCTCCATGCTTTGCACCCTATATTTTATTGGTAGACATGATGAAATAACAGAGAGGATAATAACGTATTGGTCTTGGTCTTGGTCTTGGTTACGTGAATGTAACTCTTCCATGGAGCTTCTCGTTTACATGTCGCCGTCTCCGTTTCGGTCAATAATTAGCGGCGGCCAATCATTCCCCCCGCTTTTTAATCTCCCCCACCGCGCCTCCGCCACGGTCTAGTTCGAAGAAGGCTCGAACTAGAACACCTAAAGATCATAAGATCAGAAACCCTAACTCCCCATAGATTGTCATGTTCATCCATCGTTTCGGAAAACAGTTCCAGTTTTCTGCTCCATCCTATCTTGGAAAACGAATTCAGTTTTTTCTCCTTTTCGATCTGGCGGCTTTCACACGGTCCGCTTCTTCTCCCGTGGATCGTCTGATGTTGTGATGCATCGGGTGCTCCACCCGATAGCTAGAGGGACAAACTCACCTCGTACCAGGAATCTGTACCGGTAATCACGTGGTAATCACGTGGCTTGCCCCAGGCCCTCAGTCCTCTCAATTATTAAAGGCAGCAACATTCACCAATGAACAACGCACATCACCCTCCTCTCTCTCTCTCTCTTCTCTCTCTCTCTCTCTCTCTCCAATAATCTCAGCTTCTAGACAATTCAGCCCCACGACACTGTGCAGAGATCTACTTCCGCAGAATTCCCTTCTGACTCGCCAGAACTTCCGGCCGCCCATCACCGTCGCCGTGTCGTATAGCGGCAATCTCTGTCCTTTTCCGGCCGTGATCTCTCCTGTTAAAGTCTTCCTCCGTTTTGGCTCGAATTTTCAGGTATTTTATATTACAGTCGTCACTTTACGGGCTCTTTTCTTGCCTCCGTTCGTCCCGATATTCCGGCTTCTAGAAAAATATGCCCATTCCCACGAACATTAAACTACTCGAAAGAAGGAATAAAAAAGGATTCCCAAAATTCTTCTGACAGGTCCGATCCAATCACCGAATCCCCTCATTAGCTAGCCTTCCCTGTAAAGCAAGCCCTGCCTCTTCATCGTCTCCTTTTTTTTATCATTCTCCACACAATACAGTCACGATTAAAAATTTCAGCCCAATCGTCCTACCCTGANTATCATTCTCGACACAATACAGTCACGGTTAAAAATTTCAGCCCAATCGTCCTACCCTGAACCTATCTTGCACTGTATCATCTTATAGTCGATGAGGGGTCTTCATCTTTTTGTCGGTTTTAAAAATCAACCCAACTGTTTGATAGTCGATGGCCCCGGGCCTGTGAAATCCGAGCCGAGCGAATTCCGCGTATCATTGCCCCACTTGCAGTGCGCTGGCTAGCTCTCACATTCTCTTCCACTCGTTGCTCCTCCTGGCCCCTATAAATTGCCTCTTCCACATATTGTCTACAAAGATCCAACAGCCACTACCTGAATTTTAATAAATATCAGCCTCATTATTTGGTATAGTACTGATATTACTCCATCTGAAATCCTCGACATGTCGGGTCCGAGGAATTCCGAGCCTGCCGGACTAGACGATCTCAAGAACTCTGAAGGCAGAGGACCTGATCGGGGTCTCATAATCCCAGGCCTTCCCGACGACATTGCTGAGCTCTGCCTACTCCGTGTGCCATATCCCTATCAAGCTCTTGTGCGGTCAGTCTCTTCTTCCTGGAACAGAGTCATCAAAGACCCGAACTTCCTCCTCTCCAGGAATGCCCTTTCTCTCTCGCTCTCTTACCTCTTCGTCTTTGCCTTCCACAAGCCAACGGCCAGGATCCAGTGGCAGGTCCTGGACCTGCGATCAGGCCGCTGGTTCGTCCTCCCTCCAATGCCAGCACCAAAGGCTTCTAGCCCTCCCTCGTTCGCCTTCGCATCGGCTCCTCGCCAGGGGAAGCTCTTCGTCCTGGGCGGCGCACTTACCGACTCTGAATCCCCCCTTGGCAGCGTGATCATGTACCAAGCATCGACTGATAGGTGGTCACTGCTGGCTCCGATGCAGACCCCGCGGGCATTCTTCGCCGCCGGATACGTGGGAGGGAAGATCGTGGCTGCTGGCGGATGCGGCCCCGGTCTGTCCACCTCGATATCGGCCGTTGAATGCTACGAAATGAAGAGCGACTCGTGGTCCCAGGCCGCCGGAATGCGGCCCGGGTTGGTGAAGTACGACTCCGCCGTAGTTGGAGACAGGCTCTACCTCACCGAGGGCTGGACGTGGCCTTTCACCTTCACGCCACGTGGATTGGTGTATGACCCCTACGAGGACACGTGGCAGGAGATGAGCATTGGGATGCGGGAGGGGTGGACGGGGATGGCGGTCGCCCTCGGGGATCGGCTGTTTGTGGTGTCTGAGCACGGGGACCACCGGCTTAAGGTGTACTGCCCAGACGGCGACACTTGGCGATACGTCAATGGGGACCCCTTCCCGTGCGAGGCACTGAAGAAGCCGTTTGCGGTCTGCGGCGGAGAAGGCGGGCTGATATACGTGGCGGCGAGTGGCCTCCACGTTGGGGTTGGGAGGGTGTTCGATACCGAGGATGGAGAGTTCTCGGTGGCGTGGGAGGTGGTCGCCGCCCCGGAGGCGTTCAGTGACTTCTCCCCCTGCAATGCCCAGTTGCTCTATGCTTAAGTCTCCTAAGAAATAGATCATCGTGTAATAGTCCTAGGCAATGTATTTCTCTTCTTTCTTTGTTTTTTTAAATTTTATAGACATACCTGACAATAATGTCAATAATACTTCATATTCTGTATTATCTTACATTAAAAAAATCAAATAAAAATGAGAAAGGGGATTTGATTTAGTGTTTTCACTTTAATAATAATCAAGATATTATTTTTTAAATTCACCAATTTTCTATATAATAAAAAAAATTAATTAAAATTATGATGAATTTATAGAAGTTAAAACCTAGGGGTCCTCGAATCCGATCACCAAATGAATCATACATTCCGTTAATAAAGCCGGAAAGGAATATATATTCCAAGGTGGGCTTCCACTATTTATTAAGACCAGGGCCCAATGGATCACTATTTGGGCCCGTTCCGTATCTGGACTCTCGACTCTTCTCGTCCCAGAGAGGCAGCGGCAGCACCACCAACGTCGCCACTGTCGGCCGCCATCTAATCAGCGCGGGAGCTACTCTGTGATGAGTGGAGATTTTCGATCAGGAGACGAAAATATACGTTCCCAGGGATGGCGTTTAGAGGGAGGGAGATGATGAAGAAGGTGCTGAAGAGAGTGGGAGAGGAGAATCTGGCGCCGGGAGTGAGGGAGTCCCTCGAGAAATGCATACCCAAGTCCAAGATCGTCATGGGACGAGCCAACCGCGGCATCTTCGCAGGCCGCCACATCCGCTTCGGAAACCGCGTCAGCGAGGACGGTGGCAACAAGTAATTACTCCCTCTCTCCCTCCAGCATCTATGTTGGAGAACTGGGGCTAGTTTCGATAGGGAGCTATTAGAAATCTGAACAATACGGAATTGAAACTGCAGTATAAGAGCTTAAGTTTTTTACAGCGTTATAGTGCGCAGCTGCTGCTGGGTTTTATCAGAATTGATTGATTACTGAAGAAGAGAAATTTGGTGAAATTATTCGCAATACCTTTCTCTCATCAAGCTACCATCTTTTCTATACTAGATGCTGTTTTCTGCGGAAATTTGATTCTCGGATTCAGGATTTTGTGGTTAAAACTGTGAAATTTAAGGAATTGCCTGTCCTTTACGTTCTTCTAAGTTGCTCAAGATAATTATTGGAGATGAAATTGTTGATCGGTGCCCTGTCATCATAGTACAAGAGCTGTGACAGAGTGTTAAGTATTGAAGAAGTTATCCTTGTTTAATTGTTTGAATCCTATCCTTTTGTCTGTTGTTGCCTCCGTTTCAAAAAGGAAGCTGCTATTACAAGGCTTCTAAACCTGAACCTTAATCAGATCTGCTGTCACCTCTCAGCATCGTGTTTTCTTCATGTTTAACAATTGTCAATTACTTGCCTAATCCGTTTTTCATTGCGTAACTTTCAATGACTATCAAATGCAAAATCACTCTTCACAACATTGACAACCTCAGCTACCTGTACATAGGTTGTTTCTTTAGATACTTTCTGATGAAACTTTGGTTTCTGTCAAGAGGAGGGACTTACCTGATCAGGAATTTTTGTCAAACTAATCATCAACAGGGAGTGAAACGTGTGGATCTAACATTTACAAAAAAAAAATTGCCCATGAGATCTAACATGTATTTGACTCATAAAGTGGTACCATTGGATTCTGTCTAGTGGATCCCAGTGGGGTTGAACTCCTAGGAACGGTGCATGTTATATACTCTATTTGTTTTGTTAGGAGCTTATCTTAAATGGTGAATACAGGTCGAGGAGGAGTTGGAAGCCTAATGTGCAGGAGAAACGGCTCTTCAGTTACATCCTTGACCGGCACATTCGGGTCAAAGTCACAACCCATGCCCTCCGTTGCATCGATAAAGCAGGTGGAATCGATGAGTACCTTCTTAAGACTCCTTACCATAAAATGGACACAGAATTGGGTCTCTACTGGAAAGCCAAAATTGAGAAGCTCTATGAAGAATTGGGGAAGATGGAGGTTGTCTTCTTCTCACCAGAGGACGAAGCCAAGTTTGAACAGGGCTTCAAGGACCTGAAGCTGGAAGAGAGAACTGCAAGGAGGGAATTCAGAAGGCAGATGTATGGTGGATCAGGCAAATCAAAGCAAGGAGAGGATGGGGCAGAAAACGATCATGAAAATCACGATGAGGATGCTCATGAACATCAGCTAGCAGCTAATTCTTGAGCTTGGTCAGCTTTCAGGTTCCAAATAATGCTTTTTTGAACAATTTTGTTAGTTGATTTCTGAATGTTAGAATTTCTTTGATTTGCCCTTACCCTGACGGTCAGTTACAGATTTAGCAAGGCTCCATCTTTCATGAAAATGAATGTAGTTGTCCAATAATTTTTTGCTAATCTGTGGATTAGTCTGGTTTTACATTACTGATGGGAGAAACATACATTGATGATGTTGGTGTAAACTTTTGCCGTTTTCTGTGGGACTATATAAGCAAGGATTCACTGGGATTTTTAACTGCCAGGAGCACCCCATACCTTTCACCGATAACAGCCCACCACTTCATACAATAGTTTGTGAACTTGACACTCAGTTTATGCACTATGCATGATCCAAGAGAGAAGCCGGAGGGTACTCTGGAGCTCCATCCTTGAACTAGACGAGGACCTGAGCTAACCCCATATACGTCGAGCCTGGCCCCGCTTTGGGTTGCTTTTTTCAAGCCAGGCTCAGCTCTTATGTCTCTTCCTATTCATATATGAGGAAGGGTAAATGAAGAAAATTTATGGAAAGTTTATTTTCCTTTTAATTAGGAATAGTGAATTTATGAAGAAAAAAATATTTTTTGTGTTTTGTAAATACGAAAATATATAATATCAAAAATGAAATGTTCGGATCAAATTCCAGTGTACTTGCACTGTTAATTTGGTAAAAATGAATGAAAATTCAAATTATATTTCTTATATTTTGTTTATGGAATTAAAAAAAATGAAGGGATTAGGAAGGGGGCGAAAAAAGGGTGAGTAAAGGCGGCTGGGGGTGTTAGGCGGGGCCCACAAGGTCGGCGTCCACCAAAAAAACCGGTTTTTTTTTTTTTACTAAAAAGAAGGGGAAGAAAAAACATTTAAACTAAATTACGGTAGCTTGGGATGTTTCAACTCGTCACAGTTGCGCTGAGCCCTCAATCATTGACTTTGAACCGGTAAATCCAACAGCCGGCGGCATCCGCATAAACCCCAACTCTCGATCGTCCCCTCACGTCTTGTCCCATAAAAAGGAGAAGAGAGTGGAAAACGAAAAAACTCTCTTTTCCTCTGTCTAGCTTCTGTGACCTCCTTTTTCCTGTCCTGCTGCTTTTCTTTCTCTGTTGAAGAGAGGGAGCAGGGAAGAAGACGGAGGAGGATTTGTTGATTGAGGTAGGATACTGATGCTGCGATTCATCGGATCATGTTGGGTTTTCGTAGATTTCCTCTTCCTTCCTTCCTCCTCCTCCTCCTCGTCTTCTTCTTCTTTTTGTAAGATTCACACATTTTGGAGAATCGGGTCGTTCTTGGTTGAGATCGCCATGTGAGCTTCGATAGGACTCTGATATTCTTTTACTTTTTCTATAAGTGATCAATCAATACCCTTTTTTTGGCTGATTTTCCGTTTTGTTGGTTTCTGCTTGATTGCGTCAAATTCTTCAATATTTTGATTGAGAGATGGAAAGAGAGAGGAACACAATTCAGAAAGCTTCTTGTTCTTCTTTTTTTCCCCCTCTATTTCTTCTTCTTAAACAACAAACACTTTTTCGGGGAACCGGAGGGATCGATATTAATATTTTGACCGAACAAATTCCTTAGAAGTGACGGCTGTTTCCCTTCTTCTTCCTCTTCTTCTTCTTCTTTTGTTTTGTTTTTTTTTTAAAGATACGCAGAGTATTCAGCCTTTAGCGCCATTTAATCAGGGAGAGGGAAGACCGTGCGGAGACAATTGAAAAACGTGACTCTGCCCTGAAAAAACGAGCTCGACCCCTTTTCTTGTGAGCTGAGATGTGGCCTACTCGTCCGCAAGTTTCTGTTATTCTTCCCTACTTTTGGTTTAATGTTTTGAGGGGATAAATTAAAGTTCTGGGTTTCTATTATTTGTGAGGTGACGTTCAGCAGTTAATTTAGGCAGGTCCGCCATGTTCCTCTATCTCTGATTTTACTGAGAAGCGTTAATTAGCCCAGAATAGTTTTTTGATTGCTTTCAAGACTGGAAGCAACGAGTTGACTTGATTTTAATGGATTTGGGATGATTTTTATATATCTGTGGTTGCTGTCGCTCTCTTGGATATATGGGACGTGAATTCTTTTAACTACCTATTTCTCTGTGATGTTTCTGGAATTCTTCTGTAGTTTTTAGGTGAATATTTGGTGAAGTGATTGGGATATGTTCTGGTGCTTTGGTTGTTGCTGAATATTATTCATGTTTGGTCGTGAATAGTTTTCAAAGTGATTGGCTTGCGTTCTTTGGCTACCAGATGTCTATCTTCTATCATAATGTTTGGATTTTGAAGCCTTATTTTCCACGCAGTGGAAGGATAGAATTTAAGTAATATCATCTGAGGTTGCTTAGTTGATGCAAGACATTTACGATATATTCAATGTTGTCTATGGCGTACTGTGGGATAATGGCAATAACAAAGGTGTTGAAGTTTTATGAATCAATGACCCTGGTCTTCTTTACTTTATTTGATTAAACTCAGCCTCTTGGTTGTCCTTAAAATTCACATGATAAAGGCTTCATGGGGAATAGTCAGTAGCATCATTAGGCTAAATCATTTATGCAGTACGTCATCAACATTAAAACACACATTTTAACTTTTACCATCGTATTTATTCAGTAATTTGTTTGGTTTTCCATTTTGTTCTCTTTAAAGGGCAGTTTCTGATGAAAGACTGCAATCCTGTATTTTTCTTTCCCCTGATGCAGAATTAGGAAGACATTCTTGCACGTGGTCATGGATGGTATATCTGGGAAAAGGTCGGTTAGTAAGCTTTCTCCAACAAAGAGGTCTAGTCTTGTTATGAGGAACACTTCTAGCTTTTCAGGGCACAGCACTCAGCCCTGCAACAGGCAGGCCTGCAGTAGCAAGCTGAACATAATAAAGGGTGGTCAAGGCGGTGGTGCGGGTTGCTCGCACAAGAACAAATCAGTGAGGTCATCAGTCTGCCCTTCTGGTGGCAAGGAAGTCCGTGGAAGTTCCTCCAAGTGTGGTTCTTCTGCATCAGCAATGAGGAATCCAAAGAAAGAAGCCCAGAATAAGATTGCTGCTCTGCAGCTGGAAACAGATTCATCTGAAACCAGCAGTGTCAGGGATCAGCTTGAGGTACCTGAGGTTGTTCTCCCAGCAGGGAAAATCTCAAAACAGATTGAGAAATCATCTAAGAAAGGAGTCGCAATAATGGAAGTGGGAAGCTCCAGTTCAGAAGGTGCATCGGTTTTGGGGTCTAGGAGTAGTAGTAATATTAAGAGCTCAACATCATCTAAGGCCAAAAGCTTTAGGCAGCAGCCCCCGAATCCTAACATGAGCCAGTCTGGGTTGAGGGACCTGAGGTGCAATTCTATGGCTGATGTGATCTCATCCAGCAGCAGCACACTACAGAAACGAAATCTGAATAAGAGGAAAGACTCATCTAAAGGTCGAACTTCTGAGGGGGAAACTAGCACTTCTAGAGGGAAGAAGACACATGATACCTTTCTGAGTACTAGGAATGGAGTATCAATCACCGAATCAAGGAGTGAGACTGGTGGCATGGAATTAAATAGAAGCATTGCATCAGTTGGGATGCGAAGGTCTTCTCGGAGTCCTAGTGAGAGAATGACCAGGAGGTCTTCCTTGAGTGAATCTCGATATACATTCCCGAGGTTGACTCATCATGATTTGCCTATCAATGTAAATGCTTCAGGCAGTAGTTCTTCTTATGAGCTGTCTAGTGAAAGTATATATAGACGTTTTGCAATAAATAATCGGCCAGGAAGTAGCAGCGGGCTCTCGCCAGATGCAGAACTGTCTAGTCCTGATACTCTAGGCACTAGCTCTCAATCATTATTAAACTGGGAGAATTTCCAACAGTACACCATGGAAGGAATTGCTGAGGTATATAACCTTTTCTGAGATTATTTGCATGTTTTTCCCCCATCCTTCCTTAAGTGCCCTTACGAAGAGTGGATTTCATGGATTTCTTCAGGTTTTGTCAGCTCTGGATAGGATTGAGCAAGACAACTCGAATTTTGAGGCACGTGTCTCTTCTAGCTATTTGGTGGCTTGTCTTGAGTTTTTTGTTCTCAAGTCATTTTTCCTTGTCTTTTGCAGCAGCTCGTTTCTCTGGAGACTAATTTGTTCCTCAATGGCTTGAATATCTATGATCAACACCGAGATATGAGGATGGACATTGATGACATGTCCTATGAGGTTATAACAATTGAATTGGGGGATATTCTATTTAGTGGGAACTCATTGGGCCTGTTTCTTACTTGAAATATTCCATTGCAGGAATTGTTAGCTCTAGGAGAAAGAATGGGCACTGTGAGCACAGCGTTGACTGAGGAAGCTCTATCCAAATGCCTTAAGAAAGAATCATATCAAAAAGCGAAATGTGATGATGAGGCTGCTACCATGGTAGAGAAGGATGAGACGAAGTGCAGCATTTGCCAGGTAATTGTCTACACTATCCTTATCTTTTACATTTAACCATGTTTATGGATCCTTTACAGAAGTTGTTTGTGCGATACGGAATTTGTCTGAAACCTCCTGTTGATAACAGATGTTTGATTTAGTTCTGATGGTCAGAACCAACAATATTTGGCATGCCCCGAAAATCGACATGAAATTCTTGGATAATGCATTTGATAGAATTACTGTCAGAGAACTCAAAAGGAAGTCTAGTACACCTACAGACACAATAGTGATATTGTTGCCTTGTCTTTTAAGCCGGCCTGCTATAGTTAATGCCACTGGATATTTTACTACTTTGACTTAGGCTAATGTTTCTTTGCTTTGGATTTTACAGGAAGAATATGTGGATGAAGATGAAGTTGGTAGGCTGCATTGCGAGCACATGTACCATGTTGAATGCATAAATCAGTGGCTTCGTCTCAAGAATTGGTGTCCAATTTGTAAAGGCTCAGCAGAGCCCTCACCTCCATCTCCTCGACCGTGAGTTTTCAATCAAATCAACCGTGTCGGCCATTGCTCCCTTTTTTTTCCCAGATGTTTACTCCAGGTGGCCATCAACATTGCGGCTCATTCTGTAAATACCCAAATTTCTTTGGTCGGAAACAGCAGCTAGCTTGACCTGTAAGGCAGCTCAGGCTAAGGAAATTATTCACTCTACAACTGAAAATAGTGCAACTGAAACCACCGACAAACTTTGCTATTCTGTCATGTGGTTTTATCTTCTTTTTTTTTAAGGGGTAATTCAGCTCGTGCGGTTCTAGTGCACTTCTACAGGTTTTCCGTACAACCGGTAATCCTCTGCCAGTCCGTAGATACCAAGAGCCGACTGTTGTTCGCAGCTGATAATTCTGGCCAGTGATGAGGCCTTGCCTTGCTTTAATAAATGGGTGCCAATCAATTGATTCGCAGGGTTGCAGAAGCTGCAAGGTTGCTTTGTGCTTTCTGGTTTGTTAATTCGTTGCAGTGATTTAGAAGCTTCATAGTTTACAGTCGAAGCTTCTTCACGTGTCATTCTTGGATGCTGGACACAGTCGAGGTTCCTTCACTCAATAAACCCTATTCCATTGCTTCGTATGTCACAGTTGGACACACGGGGTTGAGGAAGATGGGGATCCACCCACACGCAATATTTTGGCGACAGAGAATGTGATGTCGGTCTGCAGATCCTAGTCGACTTGAGAGTGTGCGCCTGGGTTCAGAGCCAAGCCCCAGTCTTTGTATCCATTCAGCTCGATGGTCGNAATGTGATGTCGGCCTGCAGATCGTAGTCGACTTGAGAGTGTGCGCCTGGGCTCAGAGCCAAGCTCCAGTCTTTGTATCCATTCAGCTCGATGGTCGACTCGTAAGGGATTCCCTCCCTCGAGATAGTCTTAAGTAGGTCTACCAAATGCTTTTAGGGCANTTGTAAGGGATTCCCTTCCTCGAGATTGGCTTAAGTAGGTCTACCAAATGCTTTTAGGGCATTCCTCATTTCGTAATATTATGACTGCAAGGTCAGAGAAAAGGGCAAGTCTCATCAATTGATGTTGTGCACCGCCATGACATTCTCATTACTCCGGCAAGACTTTGTACCAAGCCAGCCGTAGGGATCCTTACAGTATGCTTTGCCCTGGACGGTGTGTGTAACTGACACTTGACAGTCGGGTCAGGTGAAGTGGTCGATGAATCAGCATTACATTAGAAGTAGTGCATTTTATTAAGTTCCTTCGTCGCAAACACTAACTCAACCATGCGTCCTTGCCAGATTACTGCAACAGAAAATCCAAAGAAAGAATGAAAGAAACAGACAAAATGATGAGTCTCGAGACAAGGCTGCACTCTCCATCATGAACATTCATCTTCTCCTCCTCCAACAGAAATTCAACAAACAACTGCATGCGAACAAGCACTTCTGTTCAATAAACTTGATAAAAGTACAGGTTGAATTAAGGTAATATGACACTTCTTCTTCTTTAATAAAATCTCTCACTCGAGCATAGTGAATAGAGAAAAATCACGATTTGAGGAACTTCAATACTATGGGAGTCAACTCAGCTCAAATTCTAGAAAAGGTGTACACCAAAAAGAGAACCAAATAAATTTCCTGCAATGAAGTCAAGGAACGAAGAAGCAGTCAATCTGCATCAATGGCATTTCTTCATTCTCCATGTACTGTTGTTCGTATTCTGCAAGCTAACTTTTATTCACAACAGAATGAAGATGGATCACATAAATGGAAAAATAAGTTACCTTTTTGGAGATAGGACTGTCAAAGTTTGAAATATTCAATGCATTCACCATTCTACTGATTCAAACCACACTTCAGGTAAAAAAGAGCAATTCTACTGTTGCAGAGCCTTCCACTGTATGGAACCATGAAAGGAACAGCAGTAGCATTGAAATCGGAGAGGGCCTAAGAAAGCAGATATCTGATGAACATGCAATTCCATTGCCTCCTCATGCTTCAAAAGAACTTCAGCATCAATTTGATATTTTATCCATTGTGATCCAGGTAGTATGGCATCATCCATAGAGCAAACCAACGGAAACACATATCGAAGAAACTCAGAGCCCATGCAGTCTATATAATCCAGTCATGCGTATCTTCTAAGACATCAAAACAACAACAGCAGTGAGCAAGCAAATATAAAAGTGAAAATTCTGAGCAAAAAGAAACTAAAAGTGGACATTTAAGAGATCTGAGAACAGAACAAACATTATAGAAATAAAACTGCATGATTACTAACCTACTCCCAGGCAGCATCTCTTCAAACGAAAGAAGAGGCCATGGTTCAGAATATCTCCAGTGCATGCAAAACTGTGGGTTCATACCGGCCATAGAGTACAGAGAACCCAAACTGAAACAAGAGTAGCATGTTAAGTTCCCATATGGCCACACTGTTGCTGGTCCTAGATAGGGCTACTTATTTGTGGAATCCATGCTTAAACATTCCCTGAAGACAGAAGTTACCACATTGGGGAATAACTGTACAAAACTTGAATTAATTAGCATGCATTAAACTATAGTATCCAACATTGTGCTTTCACATTAAAGTAAACTACTCCTTAAATCATGTATTTATATGGCATTACAATAATAAGATCAGACAGGAAGAATTCCTGCTGTAGCTACATAGAATTTTGGTCAATTTGATCCATAGAACTTGCATGATAAACTTTTTAAATCTTACGAGATGCTAACCTCATGCATTAGTTCATTAATTTTTCTTTTCCTTATTGATTAACAATTCCTTCTGTTGCTTGAGCAATCATTGGTGGTCCACATGAATTGTTCGTGGGATAAAAAGAGGGATACCAAGATTGGACCAAGTTAATTTAAAATTTACCAAGTGCAAATTCATCTTTCTGTGTATGCAAGGGAGGTAAACTTTATGGACTGAAGGAAGTCCAGAGAGGAGCAGCTATTAAGATTTGAGGACAAAACTTCTAACAGAAGGAGAAAAATAAAGAATAAATGCAGCTAGAACACCAACATGAATAAACAATCTTCTGTTACTAGGACAAGAAGAAGTTGGCATCCTTTTCCCCTGAAAGATGAAACCTTTCAAATAAGGGTGATAGAGTGAATGATACACATGAAAGGTTTAATATTGACTGAACAATATCTAGAATGGTTTGAAAAATGACCAGAACCTACAAGAAAGTTAACCACATTACATCTAAGCTTCCCCATCCATGTTTGCAACATCCTCTTGGACTGTATATGGTAGGCCATGAACAAAGGATATTGCAGACAGAGCTGAAACCCAAGCACACAATCAAATCCTCAGACAACAGGGTCATACAGATCAGGCAATTAGGGAGAGAACTTTTTTTTTAATTAGAAGTAGAGTCACCTCTTTTCTGAGGTTAAAAACAAACACAAGATAGGCAGCTCTAACTTAGCTTGCTTGATTGCACTAGGAGGACTTTATAAGCTCACATGTACAATTTGCATATAATCTTTTACAGTTAATGGAAGTCAACAAATAATCCAAAAAAAGAAACCGAAGATACCAATTTAAAATTTAAAGATTGATGAATAAGAACTGCCAGATTTATCCAGCGGCAACAAGATTCATTGGTATACACAATCCAAGTATTACCAAGCTTTTTATTTACAGCAAGAAAGCCAGTGCAAAACAAAAATGTCCACAGATAATCTGAGACTAAATTATATCTGGTAGAAATACGATACTTTAAATTAAAATTAGGTATGTATCAGATTAACACTCTAATACCAATAAAGAGACACATACAAAGTTCCTTCCATATGAACCATCCTTATCCCCATATTTCACCGCATTTTTTCCCATGAATACAACCAATATTCACATAAACACTATTGCAACAAATCTTCAAATAAGAATTATATATTATCCCCCAAATGAACTCAAGATATGGCATAAATTGAGCTCCTTAAAATTGCCAAACCTCAAGGTCAATCTTAAAATTTCAGTGCTTAGATGCAAAGGATGGTTTCTTTCCTAGAAGGTCACATGTGAGCCCTTAGTAGAGCTCCTTTTGAGCATTATTCTCATGCACTAGACTATAACTAACTCATAGGCATGTGGTGGAAGATTATGGAGGGATTTAAGGATCTGAGCAATTAAGGGACTAACAGTATAAAAAAAAAAAGGAAAATCAAGGAGAATCAAATGGATATCACTGTGTTATTATAATTGCAATTTCAATAAATGTTGAGGTTCTAGAAATACATATAAAGTGAACTTCAGATGTTACATGAGTAATTTATACCTTTTGACCAAGCTACATGAAGGTATCCCTGCAAAACTTCAGATTTCCATCTCCATCCACACGAGCTTGCATGTTTGACGACTGGAAGACTGCCATGAAGACAGAACATGCAACAGAGCAACCAATCATGGGGTGTAATTGAAAGTGCCCAGTTTTTCTGGTCACTATAAAAATTGAAAGTACCCAATGATGCTCTGTCACTGTTAAATAATTCCCAGAACTGTCCAAGCTCTGTAGGAATGCTTGCATTTGATTTCTCTGATACCCATTTGTTCGACCAGGGCAGGACCTGCCAGGCTTATCAAAGCAGCAACAAGGGAAAGTTCAAATCCCAAGTGGTCTTTACAGCATTTCCAGAATGAACAGAGTGGACAATTTAGCATGGAACAAAACCGAAATATAGTTCTCCTCACGTGAATCAACTCAAGGAGGTTGATTCAAGAAGCAAAGGCCAAGCTTCCCCAAGTTGCTGCGGATTCAACTCCATGGCAACCTTGAAATCAAGCAGAGATATTGAATGGGGTCTCTCATCCATTCCACTGTGGGGCCCACCACTACTCAGCACATTCAAGTGATTTCTATTGGTGGGCCACATCCCATTAAGAGCTCTCGCAGGAATCTGAAGCCTGGGATCAAAATTCTTCAGTGGCTCATGCACAGACCTAGCCCCCACTACCTCAACGGAGGAACTGATGAGCTGCTTCAAGTACACATCCAACATAATATTTAATGTGTTAGCACATTCCATTGAGACTCCACCAAGGCCCTGAGCAGCCACAATATGCTGCATTCGTCTTCCAAGGCTTTCCACATCAAACAACCCACCAAGATCCCGACAACTCACAACATCACCACCTGTTCCCATTAATGAAGATTTGCGACTTCCAAATTGAACCCCAAGTGGTGCAAGCAAAGGAGTTCTAGAAGCTCTTAAATGTCCGTCTGGCTCCACCTTTTCCCTGTCTTCAATAAAAGGTGCTCCTGCCTCATTTTTGCCACCTACAACTTGTTTTTCTAAATAGTTTGGGATCAAGCCCTCTCCTTCCTTCTCATGTAGGTCAGAAAGTGCATGAAGATGTTGCAGGGATCTTGAGTAATCTTGTGGCATCAAAACACCATTCTCCATGAGAATGTTGCCTCCACTGACTTCTGTCCCAGTCGACTGATGGCTTTCCACCTTCCCATTGGGGCCCAATGGACTTGGTCGATCCTTGAGCTTCCTCTCATGAATTGCAGACCTCCCCTTTCGAGGGGACACAGGAATAACCCCATTGGACCAAATAGAAGAATTATGGTTTTGCTGCTCATGCCCACCATCCTCTATGGCGTGGGAAACATTAGCAGCTGTTAGAGTAGATCCTGTGAGACCTGCATCATGAATTGGTGTTGCGCCTTCTTCAAGGCAAGCATTCTTCAAGATCAACCGTATTAGTTGATTGTGAAGGGAGAGATTCTCCCTCCCAAGTGCTCGGCAGCATAGCTTGTCAAACTCACTCTTACTGAGCTTCTGGCTCAAAAAACGGTTCAAATAACAAAAGTAAAGTTTTGACTTCTCAGCACCTATCCTCTTCACAATCTGCCCTTTCAAGTCGCCCAAATCAATTCTCGAGCTCTGATGTGGCTGCATCTCTTGAGAAGCAGATTTATGCACCAAGCATAAACTTCTAATCACCCAACCTCAGAGCTCCAAATTCAGCTTTTACTTGCTATCATTCTCACATCCAAAGTAACCCAACTGAGCCCCAATACACCATTCAAAGCATATTCTTGAACGCTTCATATTATGCACACTCTCAGAAATGTTAGACATATCCATCAAACAGATCCCAACAGAAGCTAAATTCAGCTATATCTGCTTCCAAAGAGAAAGAATCTGAATCTCATATTTAACAACAAAAAGAAAGCCCTAGAATCGAGTTGACCACGAGGCAAGCTAAAAAACCCTAAATTCAACTCCCAATTTGCACAGAACCCTAACTTTTGAACTGCCAAGCCAGGCGCCTTCCTCAACTGCACGAGCATTGAAAATTAAAAAAAAGAAAAAGAAAAATCACATCACTGTTCCGAACAAATATCCTGACACTCATGCAAAATTGGGGCGCTATTCAGTTCAAAAGAAGAATTTTCAGATACGAAAACCGAGACCAGCGAACTAAAGATGAAGTTTGTATCACACCCACATAGTAAAAGAGGAAGGAAAAGTCAATCCAAATGCGAATAACACAACACCCATGATAATCAAAGACTGGAGCTCAAGCGCAGGAGGAAACTAGTGAGGATTCAATAGAGCTCTTACCTGAATTGGAACGTGCGAAATTGGCAGAGAAGTTCAGGGAAGTAAATTGGAATGTTGTTCTTCCTCTCCTCCTCCTCCTCCCTCCTTTCTCCTTCCCTCCCTCCTCTTCTTACTCTTCTTCTTCCTCTTCTCCTCCAACAGCTTCAACGAGGATGACAATCAAAAGCCCTTTCACGTGGGAGCTCGCAAATTCAGTGCATTGGGTGTCAGAGAAGGGGGAGAAGCTGGGATTCCAGAATGGGTTGCTGTATTGAAGTAGAATTCACCCTTCGATCGCTTCTAATCCTTCGCTCGCTTGTTCCTCTCTCTCTCTCTCCTCTTCAGCCTTTCTCTCTCTTCTTCGACCCTTGCTCTCCTCGGCCGCTCTTTTGGCCTCGGCCATGTGTGATTTATAGTAATAAAAAAATAAGAACAATTAATCGAACATGAAAAATCACAATTTTCTTCATCAAAATGAACAAAAAAAATCGATGATGATATAATTACAATTAATTCTTATTTTTCTCTCTCTCTTTTTTAATCTCCCTTTTCCCTATTATTATTATTATTATTATTATTATTATGTTTTAAAAAACGAGAGATGAAACAGAAAATTCTGATAATATTTAATCCATATTATTTTTTTTGTGGACAACACGTTTGGCAAATTAAGTAAGACCGCATATGATGTAGTTAAAACCCATCAAATTATAGTGTCACCCATCTTAAATCTGCATTCGATCCATTACAGATCGAGATTTTTGTTCTTTCGATTCACTCGTGCAAATCCAAATTCGTAAGCTCTCATCGGGCTCAATAAATTCTCATAATTTACATATATGACCCCGAGAAAACTTATCCCTCGGTCTCTGAGGTGCTCGATCTGCTAAATCCTACACTCTCTGTGATCATCGTCTCGATTTTAAGTAAACGACCACAATCTTTGGGTTGGTGTTCACTTTAAATCCATTTGCTACGGCATTGGTGAGTGGCAGAGTTGGTGGTTAAGTCTTACTGGTTGTTTTCTGGCCTGCCTAGCGGATGGTGGAGGAGAATCGGGAGAGCTATACGTCTGTAGCAGAATCACATCTTGCATTCTGAATGAACCGTTCTTACCTACACCGCTTACCTCCAGTCCCACGAGCCGCTCCTCATTTTATCCGAGGTCTCCTGCTGAGTCTGTCTTTCGTACTGTGCTTCATCGCCGGCCGAGCCAGCCCCCGTACCGATGTCTTNCGTTTTATCCGAGGTCTCCTGCTGAGTCTGCCGGCCGAGCCAGCCCCCGTACCGATGTCTTCCTTGCCCATCTCTACCTCTACATGGAAGAGATCGGGAAAACAACTGGTTGGAGATACATGAGGCTTCGGAAGCTGATGTCGCCTCCTTAAGAACCTTGAGCTCAGAAGGAGTGTGAAGATGTGGCCTATGCAGCTAGTAAGAAACCGACAGCAGCAGGATCACATCATCTGCGATGATATATTCCATTTTCAATTTTGAAACCAAAACATTCCATCATCCAAAGAATCTATGAGAACGGTCGCATTCAATCCTAAACCTAAACACGTAAAAAAATGGAAGAGATCAGCAGCATGAGAGCGGTCACATCGATTGGTGGCCCCAGCTGGGCAGGATTCTTGTCTGTCATGCAATCCCTATGTGGCATTTAGCAAGTCCTAAAGCTACGCTATGATGGCAATGGAGAGTCCCGGAATTCTCTCCTGTTCTACTGTTTCCACTACCGTTTCTTGATCTTTTGATGTTGTCTGCCTTCCTGCTTGTCCATGTCATCTGCATGGAACAAGATTATCGACTTACAGTGCTTGAGATCAGAAGAAAGCCCCACTAAACAGTTCGTTCTACCTATAATTGAAGAAGTATAGAAAACATGCGCAAACTCCAAACATTATTGATGGTAAAAAGCACGGAGGTACAGGAATAGCATATACCTACTAGTTGTCATAGAAGCGAGAACGGCGTCTACGAGAACTGTGATTTCCAATGAGAAGAACGTATAATATCAGTAGAATGACAGAATCTTATGGGGGTAACAGGACCAGGACCAGCAAATCCTACATAAGAGGCAAGCCTATTCTGAGCTCGACAACCTAGTTGTAATATCTATGTGGCTAGTAGTGTCCCACAGATTTGATCTTCTTCCACCAGAAAAATGGAATTAACCAAGAAAATCTTAAATTTTAGCGGAGCAGCATGATATAATCACAAACTGTGATGAGTCAATGGCTTGTACAAGATGGACCATCCTTCTACACGCTTCACATTTGGTCAGGATGCAACTCCAGAATTTCATTTCCATTCATTGCTACACGACGACTCAGTTTCACAACACAAGAAGACGCCATCTCAAGTTATTTGTGCCAAATTTCTAAGAGGTTATCATCAAAATCATCTTGAAATTACTAGAAAAAGTTCTAGGAAGAATAATAAGCCCATACATGCTAAATAACCCCAAGACAGAAGTTAGTATTCCAACTGTCATAGGCATCTAGTTTATCAGCTGGTATACCTTAATTTACTGCTTCCAATGTGGGTGGGGTCAACCTCACTAGAAATGTAATGGGTGCATCACAGAGTAAGAACAGAGTAGACCCAGCTTCTACAATAACTGATTACGACTCAGTCACCAAAAAATTGATGAAGGAAGAAAGAAGCTTGAGGCTGACCTGCGATGCCTGGAACGACCTGATGGAGGATCTCTGGTACTGACATACTCATTATCAAACTCGTCTGCTCTGTATTCAGGGAACTCTAGAGATGCCACAGAACCATCATCAGAATTAGAGGCATCATTGCTGTAATTTCGGTTTCCTCTTCTTGTATCACCAACCCTTGACCTTCTCCTGTTCCTCGAACTCCTAAAGTTACCAAATACCTGATACAAAATGCATGATGTCCACCAATTGCTATCATCCCCTGGGAAATCCTCAAACTCATCTCCAGTATCATTATCCCCATATTCAATGACATAATCTCCCAAAACAACACCACGAGGAACTTCTGAATGTATAGTACTAAGGACATCTATGATCTCAGAGGACTGCTGGAAATTTTCCCAGTCAAGCTGCCTAGCAGGATCAATTTTAGAAGGTCGAGCATGAGGATGCTCTAGGCGGGCATGCTTCTGTAACTCTAGGAAAGTTCCTGTAAAAGAACATTGCCATTTGTCGCAACACCGTTGCTTCCTGTCCAGATATGTGCGAGCCTCCTCAATGATCACCCATCCTGTAACTTCACCTCTACACAAAGGGCAGGTGGGCCTAGAATCACCCTCAGGTATCTCTGGAAAAGTATATGATGCAGAAGAAGTTTCGGATGCTGAAGGGGCTGTCAGGCCATATGCACCTCTAAAACGGTCGAGACAATTCGAGTGCAAGTGGTCCGTATTACAAACAAAAGCACGACATCCCTTTTCATATGAAGAACACTGGAGGAGGACACTATTATGAGGAAAATCCAGACATATAGGGCAAGCCACATCATGCCATGGACTTTGAACCTGACTTTCCATGGTCAACATGCTGCCTAGGTTCTTTCCTTTCCCCATAGCTTTTAAGACCATAATAAGCCACCAGAAGTTTGTGATGGATGGACTACACGGTAAATATTCACATCATATACGCAGATGGATCTAAAAGGCATTCAATTTGCAAGATGAGCATGACTGTTTAGCTGAAAGTTCAAAGAGACACAGTATTAGACTTGAAAGGAACATCAGCTCAGTCATAGATGAATTGGACAGAGCACTCATAAATATGAGCAGGGAGGATGCAGCAGAAGTTCCACAGAAACACAAGTCATCAGCATATAGTTAAAACATAATGATTAGGGAACCTAAATTCCATGAAAGCATAAACGAACAGTCTCTGTTATGATTATGGAGATGCTGCCGCTTGTAATTGAACAACGATTCACTAACTCCAGTTGGAGCAAATTCTCACATTCCACAGTATCCACCATTCCTTAACGGTATGGTTTTTAAATCTTGGCAGAGCATATAAGCGTTATGGTAAATCAGAGCTCATACTGGGGATGAGACAGGAGTGAATGGTCAATGAAGGAAATCAGACTTGTTTGCTTGTCCTCAAATTTCGAGAAGAAGAAAACGAAACAAGAGATTCCGGGAAGGTATATTCTTTGGGACAATAACGAGAAACATGAATTTTAAAAGAAATTTCATGCTTTTGAGATAGAATAAGAAATGAATGGGGGAGATACGAAGATCAAAATGACATACAGATACAGTGCCGGAAACGGAAAGAACTGAGAGAAAACAAAATGTTTTTGAAACCATCATCTCAAAGCGAGTTTCTACGACCGTAGTTGGGCTTTTAGTACGACCGCCAAGAACGAAACCGATCAAATCAAGAGAGTATCTTGGAGAAAGAAATCAGCCATTACGGATAAACCGATCGACAAAAACGACGAAAATTCAGATAATCGAAGCTGCAGCCGCAGGCACGAGGGATCAATTTCGTAACGCAACAAAATGATTACGAGCAAGCAACCTCGGATCCCTCCAGATTCAAAGAATCGAGCTTAGGAGAAAACAATCGGCAGAGAGATTCGCATCACAATAAACACGAACAAGACACACGATCAAACCGAAACAGGAGGCGCTGTCAAATACATCAATCGGAAGCTTGGGCGAGTGGCAAGAAGATAAGAGCAGAGGGACTAACCACCTGGAACAATAGGCACGGGAGAGTGGAGAGCGTCCGCCTTCTTCCTCCAGAGAGTAGCCAGGTTCACCGTATATATCAACATATATATATGTATGTACGGCCGCCTCCACTTTCCACTTCCTTGAAGAATATATACATATTTGTGTCATCATCATCGTCGTCGTGTATATGTACATACTACGTAGTGGTCAGTGAGGGATGATTAATTGTGGAATAACGTAATTGCCCTCCCGATATCGCCACCCGAACTCCTCTTGCAATTATTATTTTATTTGGTTTTCCAAACTATTTTTAACAAATTCCTGATGGTGCACGTATCAGTTCTCTCTCTCTTGTAACCAAGGGTTAGCCCATTGGTAAGCCAAGAAGGAGTAGTAGCTCATATCAAGAACTTGATACTTTAGAATAAAAGGACACTTCAGTTGGGTAGCTAGAGTATCTAGCCTTTCCACGGACAGGGACTGGCCATGGTCGTGGTTCCAGGTGGGTCAAGGTCAGGATGGCTCGATGAATGCAGAGAGGAGATCAGTACATTCCGGGAATCAATAAATTGTACATCTGTTGTACAGGCGACAAGCAGCTAACACTTATCCAGTCAGTCGAAAAGCTAAGAAAAAGAACATCAGGATATAATAAGGTCAACATTTAATCCTCGATTAATCGAGTAATGACTCCTACGGCAGCGGTTCGGCCTAGTGATCTCAGGGACACTCTCCCAAGGGCTTTACAGCTTTTGTATTCTTCTGCGCATACGGATCCATCCAAAACCACCTGATGCAAGGAAGAGATGAGTACATCATCGTACTGATGTAAGGGAGTTGAATATATGAACATGACTAGGAATTAAAATCTCGGGAGATTATTTCCCGCAAACAGTTGTGAGCTTCCCCTTGTCGGTTAGAATCCATAAAATGAAATACAAGAGCTCATTAAACATTTAAGGATATAGCTACCAACTAGGAAGGTTTTACTTTGCTGGACAAGGTATGTATGCATAAATAAGATCCTAGTTTTCAAAAGATTGGCCAAGTTGCCATTCAAATCATGCCCATAAACTGAACTGCACCAGCCAGTACGACCCATCCATCCAATCAGCGACCTAACCTTAGTGGTCTAGTCCTTGAAAATGCAGGGTCTCCAAATGAACTCATCAAATTCTGCAAAGCTTAATCTGATCATCTTCCTTATGCTTATATGTCTTAAATTGGCAGGATCAAGTATATTACTTTCTACAAATCCAGCCCACCAATTCAAACCCAGTTGAACTTTTCAATTCAGTGAAAAGCTGGTTCAGTGTTCAACCCAGTTCCCAAAACATTGGAAACAATATTTTGATTCAAAAATCAAGAGAGACAGAACAGCATACTTGTTCAACTTACCTCAAGTATTGCAGTTTGCTTTGCCACGAGACAGCGGGGAGCTCTCTTTGTAGCCTTGCCCGTTTTAGGGTCAAGCAGTGATGTTATCTTCACAACCTTAGCAGCCTCTTTAGCATGATGAACATGAAACTCCAACTGTAAATCGTTCAAGATAAGATCCCATATTCTCCAATTGGATTGAAATAAAATCATTTTTAGTAAAGAACAATTTGAAATTGATAATCTAATCCCACCTGAGAACCGATCAAAATGGGGACAGATCCATCTAAAGCTATAACTTTTAATTCAAAGTGATTTGCCACAGGAACGGGGTAATCAGGGTGACAGATGACATCCCCTGACATTACATGAATTTCCTCAATTCCTTGAAGTACAACAGCCGCATTGTCCCCAGCTCTTGCAACAGTGCAAGGACGAGAGTCTTTTTCCAAGGACTTAACACTCCCCACAACTCCTGATGGCATGATGAGCACCTGCAAATTTTGTCACAGTTACAGTTAAAAGCCAAATAGAAGATTAATATGAACAACTGAGGGCATAGCAAACAAGACACCAAGTACGATGATCATGTTATAACCTTATATTAGAAAATTATGACCATGTGGGACTCATGTCTAAAGCTCATGTCACATAAAATATGTCAAATATTTAATTTAGACGTAAAATAATCATTTGGTCTTCCAATTAGGAGAAAACGAGTCAATTTACAAGAAAGATGCCCATGTGGAGCTCCCATTCAGGTTTATTTTATCTACTTCGTGCAGAGAATAATTCATGTTATGCACGTGTACATGAATTGCCCTTCACTGTAGCCATATAGAAACCTCGAATTGTACCTTTGATCCATTTTGAAGAGCTCCAGCCTCCAGTTTACCGATGGCAGAAACCTGACCTGTAGACTGTGATTTTACAACATCACATATAGGCATGATTACAGGTTTAGATATATCCCTTACTGGAGAATGAATGGAGTCAATAGCATCCAATAGATGAGGACCTTGATACCTGCAAAAATATAAATATTATATAACTACTGAGAATCTAATAGTTTATTAGCAAATTACTAAGAATGGAAAGAAATTTTAAGAAGTACACTGAGATTTCATTTCCCAATCATGTATTTGAAAGAGATATAACTGACACTCACCAAGATTGAAGACGAGCATCTGAAGGGACTGAGACCACATTCTGATTCTCCATGGCACTTAGAGGAACCCATAAGACAGAAGAGTCTTTGAAACCACAAGATCGTAGAAATGCTCCCAGTTGCTGCTTTATCATCTCATATCTTTCTTTGGAGTATTCCACCACGTCCATTTTGTTGATCGCAACAATAAGCTGGTCCACCCCAAAGCTTCTTATCAATTGGGCATGCTCCCGAGTTTGACCCTTTGTGAGATCCACGCCTGCTTCAAAAGATCCAACAGAAGCATCTATCACAAGGATTGCAGCATCAGCCTGTGTGGCTCCTGAGATCATGTTTGGGACAAAGTCCTTATGTCCCGGGGAGTCAAGCACAACCACATGGTAATTCTTGGTATCAAAATAGGCAACACCGACCGTCATTGTGATTCCTCTTTCCCGTTCTTCAGGGCTCTCATCAAGTGCCCAAGCATAAGCAAAGGAGCCCTTTCCCTGATTACATTAAAAGGCAAATCTTAAGAGACGCCTAACTATATATTAGCATCAAAGGTAGAGAGGAGTCCTGCAGTTCTGGTCAAGCAGTTGAAGGATGAACCACAATAAGGTCTAGCTCACAACAATCTAGTCCAATACATTTTAGGCACCCCCATGAGTGCATATCCATGGCTTACAGAGTTAATGACCTCAGGGTTGGCTCCTCATAGAGCTTCTTGCCAAAAAGGAGAAATCTTAGGTTTCAAGAAGGCCTTTGTATCAATATCACCTGCTAGGACTTTATAAAGGAAGAATTACCTTAATCTATGGGTTCGGAAGGTATTAATTTGTCCAATCATGAATGTAAGAAGTCAAGGGCCCNAGGGTATTTATTCGTCCAATCATGAATGTAAGAAGTCAAGGGCCCAGGCGACGGTGGAGGTACATTCAGAGGATATTGAAGGGGTAACACTACCTGTTGTTTGGCCTCTTTTTCGTACTTGTGCATCTGCTTCTGAGATATTCGTCCTAATAGGTGCAGTAGTCTCCCCGAAAGTGTTGATTTTCCAGAATCCACATGACCAACCTAAACATATATCAACAAGATGATACCACCAATATGATCAACTCAACCTGAATTGAGTCAAAAAGACACAAAATTCAGGATCAGGAATAAAAATTAGATTGACTGACTTACAATAGCAAGATTCAGCTGATTAAGATCAATGCCTCCTTTTTCTGGGAGCATCCACTTTTCTGGCTTATAAAGTGCTTGTGATTTAGAATGCAAAGCAGAATTCCTCATATGACGGTCATGACTTTGTGGCCTTATCTCTTCAACCAATGAAGTACTCTCAGCCACAAGATTGTGTCTCCCCGATGTATCAGACTCTTGACCTTCTGATTGTTCATTCCCAGAACTGTACTTAGAAGAAATTGCCATAGTTGGAGTACTTTCCTTGGATGTTGATGAACTTCCTGAGGTTTTGATGTTAGACTGTACTTTCAGTTCTCCATCTTTCAGATGGTTTTTCTCGATAACATTATCAGTTCTACTCCCTTTTGTCCTCATTGGTGAGTTATTAGATGCTTTAGCAGCGGCTGATACAGTAGAGGCTTCATTCTTCGCAATCACACTAGTAGAAACACCTCAATAAAATAATAAATGAAATTCAATCACTTACGCAAGATGGAATCATGAAGATTAATGAGATGATCCTATGAAAACAAGCACAACCCAGAAAGCAGTCTCAACTTTACGATGAAAACAAGTCCAGTGCAACCACATCAACTCATGAAAGAAAAAGATTCTCATTTTTCAAAATGTTCTGCATATTCATCTAGAAAACAACTCAAACATACTTATGCATATAGTTAAAATGAGGAATGCTGGCAATTTTAATTTGACAAGTTAAGACACTGCTGTGTGAATATTTTTCTCACACAACTTAAATGTTATCAAACATGGTTCTCATGGTTGCTGCGAAAACAAAAAGAGCATAATTAACAGTTCAACAACAAATGATTGTCTACCTATAACAACAATATATATTTCTCCAAAAAAGTATATCATCTTCGGACATACAAAGTTTTCCTCAGATTGCCTACTTGTACAAATAATGACATAACAAGAAGATTGATAATTCTTAACTTAAAATTGAGATATGAACATTCATAGACTAGTACCTTTAGAATCTTTTTTTGAAGAATGCAATCCCTTGGAGACAATATCATCTGGAGATGGGACATCAAACTTGAAAGAGGCTGCAAAGATGAGCACAGGAACACATTCATTAATATAACTCATAAAGCTCCAAAACGTAAAATTAGTAGATACACTGGAAAGTTAGCATTGATGGAAAAAGATAAGTATTTGACTTTTTAAAGCTTGTTTTACGTCCTTCAGTCAATCTTGTTCAAGAATAATGTGCAGACCTATGTTCACTTTTTTGTGGAACTGAGAACTAAACACATCATGAAAGTCATGAAAGGTTCCTTGGATTCTTCCAGGCTCATGTAAGTGATGGCCCTTTTCCATAAAAACATCACCAGCCTGCTGTTGAAACAGTACAACATTTTTGGGTGTCCGATGTGGCAGTGATGCAAAGAGTGATCTGGCCATTTTGGATACCCCAGAGTCTTTACACATGCCATCAACTGCATGAAAGAGAACTAATCTATAATGGAACAATGAATTAAAGTAAAATAATAGTTTGATGGAACAGAGTGTAACAGTTCCCTTTCATATAGGTGGAAAATTCTTTCAAGATTAGCTCTGATATCCCGTTCAATCATAGAAACCGAATCCTTTTGGCAAGTCTGCTCTAGAGTGTCACAGTTCTAACCGCTACAAAATTGTTAACACCACATAATTTCCCTTGAAAAGGTATTAATGAAACCAAAAATATCATTTGATCCACAAAGTTAGATGGAAGAAAATTTTTCCCTGTGCATGCATGGGAATTTTGCCAGTAAGGTAATTGGAGCAACCCAACTTGATGTTGTAGTCAAGGATACATAGATTGCAAGACATGAATACCTGTCTTCTTGTTATGATTGTTGTTCATATGTGGCAATGGATTGCGAAGAACTCCACATATATCACAAGCACTCATGCTCTCATCATTGTCATATGTACAGATGGGACATGTCCAAGTTCTCTGCTTTTTATCATCTTTGATTGGCTTTGGTATCACTGCTTTACCTGTTTTCAGGGAAATAAATGTGATAACATAGATAAGATGACAATGTTCAACTTGCAAACATATTACCAAAAATAGAATATAAGTGGAGAATTACAATTACTTGTGCCCAGAAGAATGACTGAATTGGGCAATAACTGTAATCACTTATCAGAATATGAAGCCAGGCAAAAACTTTAGACTTCTAAAGTGATTTTTTATGGAGAAAGTTAAACTTTGCATTAACTAAGTGGTCTCTACCAAATGTTGGAATTTGGATTAACTAAATGGTCTCAACCAACAGTCAGAATCAAAATGCACACACTAAGAAACTCTTTCACCTATTTGGACACCANAGTGGTCTCAACCAACAGTCGGAATCAAAATGCACATACTAAGAAACTCTTTCACCTATTTGGACACCATGTACAACTGCTTTTGATCAACCTCTTCGAAACAGGAGATTTATATTCATCATCATCATCATCAACTGATAACTGCGACCAACATAACACCAAGGGGAAATCGAGCAAATAACCCAAGAAAGCAGTGCTGCAATAGGATTCAACTAATAGATTCCCAACACACCGATCTGCTAGGCCCAGTTCAGGTCTCAATAATACGAAGTCAAGGTGGGCACAACAACTTGAAAGTACAAGGCTATGGTGAACGATTGCAGTGTTGCCGGGACAAAAACGAGGGCTTTAGCGTACAATGCACCCGAAAGAGGAGCACAGTAATAAATTCCCACAGCACCAACAGCACACAAGAATACCAACTGGACAAACCAAATGAAAGAATAAGGCCACTCACAGTAACGTTCAGCATCATCCCTATCGTCGTAGTCATAATAATCATCGTAGTAATCGTAATCGTCGTAGTCAACCCCATCATAGACCTTTCGCGGCATCTTCCTGCGCAACCCAATAAGATCAGCACCGAGTGCTGAACTCCACAAAATCGACTAACGAAGTGGACGAATCAAAGACACGAGGTTCGAAGCAAGACTTACAGAGAGATCCGGGTAAGACAATCTATTGAGCCGCAATCACGACAGGGACATGAACTGCTGCGGGCTCTGGGCAGAATCTAGGATTGAAGCTCGCAAGCTTCACCGATGGAGAACTGAGAAAGGGGTCGCCCTTATGTCGGCACTTCTGGGATGCTCGCTCCGTTAGCGGACGAAGCATAGACTGCCAACTATTATTTTCACCTATTATTTATTTAGATTTCCGTTTTTTGCCCTTTTACATATATATATATATATATTAAATAAATTTAAATATAATAAGATATTATATTTTTCTTCAACTTTATCGGGATTCCCCATCCTGAATGGGGATTAATTCGGATAATAGATCCATCTTTCTGTCAAAATAGATTTGTAAATTACAATAACAGTCTTGAATTAATTCCCAATCATTGTATCTCCTTTAAATGATAAAAATAAAAATATTTATGAAAACTTATTTAGATATATCAGAAGAATTTAGAAAATCCAATCACCCTGCTCCTGTGAAGCTGTACATCACCACATCAAGAAATGTGTCCGAGTGTGTATAAGTAGTATACAGACGAGAGCTCCCGATGTTCCCGTCTTCGGCCTTGTCCGATCATCGGTCTGACAGAACGGACTCGCTCCATGAGAGCATGAGATCTCGGACAACGGCGGGAAGATCTGCGAAACCAAACCCCGACATTTAACAGAAGCGACAGCTTGTTTTATCGTGGTGGTAGAAGAATTAGGGAATTCTGCAGAAACAAGTCAGACTCAAGATTACCTCGTACGACTTCTGCAGCTATTGAGGGTATGTCGATTTGGTCTTCGACCAGTCTGTACACATCCACGAGCTGCAAAACAAGATACTAGATTCTCAGTTTTATCATATGCTTATAGGGATAAATAACATCAACGGTGTTCCAAAAGATAAAAAGTTAAGAATGTTGCCCGGCTTCATATTTAAAAAAAAAAGAAGATTTATTCCATAATCAAAAGTAAATTATTCAGATACTGTTCTAACATATGACCACGGAACAATGCTCCTAAATGCGCTAACTTAACGCATCATAAGATAAAGCGTAGAATCAGGAATGATATTCAGATCATAAACCAAACCTCCTGCACATGAAGTTTGGAATCTTCTGTCAATGCAAGCAGAAGTTGTCTCCTGATCCCTTCATCGACTAGGAAAAGGCGGGCTCCGTCTTTGATGGTATCTGTAAGATCGAGTTTCCTCTTGACTTGCAAGCTTCTGGATCTCTGTCTGTGAAAATTACCACTGCTGGTTATACCATCCAGATATACGGGCAAATATTACAGATGGCAAGGAAGTACAGAGGAAAGGGACAGGATCAGACATTTCCTTTCCCTTCAGCGCAGGGTTGCTGCTCATCCTTGTCACGTTTTCCTTAGCAAGGACAATAAGGTTCTCCAGCCGCCTCCATTGGAAGACACCATCTTTGAATAAAACCTGAAAGAAATAATGTGACGGGAAAAATGAAATCAAGAAATAGCTTCAGTTCAGACCTACTGGAAGTTCAAAGACAATTGATGAAACGCGATGCACTGACCTGTATAAGACGTTCACGAAGGGCAGGGTTTGGGTCTGTTAGAAGACGTTTTGCAACATAAGGATAGGCCACCTGTTAAGCCCAAGCTATTAGCCAATCCACAACTTGAAACAGAACTAAAATCCAGAATTATCAAGAACATGAAAGAATAATAGGATATATTTACCTCAAGAAATTTGAAGTCTGGCTTCAGAGTAAAGCAGATACCCTCCTGTGTCAGTAATGACCGAATTACAAGAGAAAACCTCTCAGGGATACGGATGGGATACTGGTAAACCAACTGATTAAACTTTCCTGCACCCAAGCAATTGATAAATAATCGTTATTTTGCAATATAATGTTTTTGACATGAAACAATATCTCAAAAAAATATAGGTAAGCATGAAATATGAGAAGAGAATCTCCATCTGTCCTCAAATACATTCCAAAACCAGATATTTACAAACAAAACGATTATCCACAAATCCTTTTTTTTTTCTCATGATCAGCACAAAAAAGTTATGAGACGAAGAGCATTTTCTCAAATCCACGGAGGACTATCGATTTGAACCACCACCTAGCAGTTGCAAACAGCCATTTCTGTCAATATGGCGTCAATAAATTAAAAATGGGGCCTAGACCCAAAATTAATGTCATGATATAATACCATGATACACTAAGAAGGGAATTCTACTATGGTACACAGCACGTCTAAGGTTACACATAACTATGTCCTATCACTTATGCCAGCTATTCATGTAGTCGCTATCAACTAGAAAACTAAAAACCCTGAGAGGTAATGGACTTGCAGTTAAAAAGCTGCAGCAAGTAGGTAAGAAGAAAAAACAATGATATAGGGTGAATCAGGAGTTAAACAAGAAATACCAGTGACACTTCGGAAGTTGAAATCAGAGAGTCCTTTCCCAACAGAGTTCTGCCAAATTGCTTCTAAAGCTGGAATAATAGGAGAGACATCTGTCCCACTAGCCAGGAAACCTAGTCTAGTGAAATCATTTGCCATCTCAACATAGTCCTCATTCACGGCATGGACAACAGCATCAATCAGAATCTGCTTATTTTGCTGAAATTTCAGAGTAGAATACCATTAGCACAGAAGCATAGATAAGATGCATAGGCAATAAGCCAGGGCTATATCAAAATAAAGGTGCATTAATAAAGCTCCAAGTCTATGTGGTACTTCACATGAGGCTCTATGTTTTCATTCCTTTTCTCCTTAGTTTAGATGGGAGTTGGTACCAGTGCTTATTTCACAGTATTTTTCTCCCCAGTATCACGTACCTGACTCAGCACAGCAACATTGCCAAAGTCCACATAAGCAATACGCCCGTCACGCATGGCAAATATATTTCCAGGATGTGGATCTCCATGAAATAACCCAAACTCAAGCAATTGTCTCAAAGCAGCACTTACTCCAACTGTTAGAAATCCACTGACATCGATGCCAGCATCCTTAATAGCCTGAAAGAAATGGAATACAGAATTAAGAAGTGTGGCTTTAAGAAATTTGCAGGCAATCTTGAGAACTGATATTACAATCTTGCTATTTGGAAGTCAAACCTGTGGTTTTGTACAACGGATACCATCAATCCATTCCATTACTAAGACATGAGGTCCTGAAAGCTTCTTGTAGACCCATGGAATTTTAACAGTTGGATCATCTTTAAAGTTTTCCAAGAAATCTTCAATATTCCGGGCTTCCTGTATGTGGTAAAAGAAAAGACATATATGAGCTTCTACATATAGTTTTTTTTTTAAAGATTGTTTTTGCACAAGTGTTACAGCATTTTGCTGACATGAGACAAGACCCAGAAGTCCACAAGGAATTTGAGCTTGTAAGTTTTAGCAAAATCAACTTTCTATTCCAAATTCTAATTTGTCTTAATTAAACAAAGGACATTTTAAGATTGTACCAAGGTGTAGTCCAGCTCCTCCAGAAGCTTTTCACCAAATTCATCAACTATAAGTTCAGCATTGCACCCCAGTTTCTGCAGACTAATGCCATTCAAAAATGATGCAAGAGTTCGAAAGAGGAAAAGGTCCCGATAGATAATCGGTTCTATATCAGGCCTTTGCACCTGTAAAATAACTGAAGTTACCAACTTAAACAGAGATATGGCTAATGAAAGAAGCAGGCTCAGGGCATGGACCTCGTACAACCTTAATGGCAACATCTTCCCCTGTTTCACGTAAGGTAGCTCTATAAACTTGACCTAAGCTTGCTGCTGCTATTGTCTGTGCTGAGATCTTGCTAAATACAGCTTCAAGAGGCCGCCCCAATTCTTCCTCTATGATGTTGAAAGCAACCTATGATGTGCATTAGTGACAAATAAGAACCAATCTCCAAGTACTAAAATTGATTTAGCTAAAATACAAGGTTATCCTTGAGAGTCAGGCAACCCACTCTTACCTGGTTTGGAACAGGCGGAACGTCATCTTGAAGAATGCAGAGTTCATTCATGTAATCTTCTCTAATAATGTCAGGTCTGTTTGCAAGGACCTATTAAAATACTCACAATAGTTCATCAGTCTGCCAATATTACAACCAAAAATATGCTGGACAATGTGTTTCCAAGATTCAGGGGAAATGCAGCAAGCAGCTGTATGAGTTAAGTAGAAAAAGGTTGAAGTTAGTATGCAATGACCTCAAGATTTTCATGAACTGTAGAAGATACATGCAACTGTCACTGTTAATCTACATGAAGATTAGGAGCCGCAAAATACAAGAATCATCTGAAAACCCTGGGCTAGGACCAACATTGACTTCATCTAGGATACAGAGAAAAGAGACAACCTCATTTTCATTGATAATTATATTGGGAGGGGGCACACCATGAATTTAATGTAATAGTTCGCTGATGAAACGCAACTAACCTGCCCAGCTTTGATAAATGAAGGCCCCAAGTTGCACAGCAGGTTCCTAAGTTGCATGGCTCGATAAGGTACAACCTCTTCATCCCGTCCAACCAAGCAGTCATACATAAGCGTTGACCAGTACAAACCCAAGTTCCATACTATCTCAACACCCCGCAAAATAAGCGACCAGATGGCACCCCGAGATTCCAGAACTTTGTTCCTCACCTAGTGACAGAACAACAAATTTAACTTAATTTCAAACTCCCAAAATGGAATAGGTCAGAACAACGAAGAATTTTGNCCGAACAACAAATTTAACTAAATTTCAAACTCCCACAATGGAATAGGTCAGAACAACGAAGAATTTTGCTCATTTACAATAATTACTTAGCAACCAGTCTCTTTGTCCAAAAAATTCTAGATTGTCCTCGAAATCTTATTAGTATCATCAAACGTAACTACAGAAAGGGAGATAGATTAGAGATCTCAGTTCATTGCCAGCCTATGTTTATTTTGAGTCCTGAGCTATGAAGTCTACAGAACCAAGTGCAATCTAAATAAACCAAACAAATTAGACTACAAAAACTCAAAATCCAGTACTCTGACGGTCGTACAGTCTCGGGAGTGTACTTGCGAAAAGGGACGCAGACTCCCCGCTCGATGTCGAGCTGTTCCAGAGCACTACTCGAATTGCCAGGCCGCAGCACCTCACCGTTATCGGTCCGCACAGTCAAGGTCCTCGTGACTGCGCCTGACACAGCGGCTCCATTGGTGGTGCTTGCCGCCGTGATCCTCGAAACTCGCGGAGTTGGATTCGGCCTCGAAGAGGCTGAAGACCGCGAGAGAATACGACCGCGGTTCTTACGGAGGGAGATGTGCACGCCGGAGGAGAAGTGAACGCTGTTGCAGGAGGCAAGCTCCATGGACGGCTTCGAGGCTGACTTGGAGGTCTAGAGATGGAGAATCATTCGGCAGTTCGATCAATGCAGAGAGGGAGTTTCAGTGGCAGAAGCCGGCGGGGAATAATATGACAAGGAGGAGAATATTTCTAAAATCGTTCGGAAAATCGGGAGCCACAGAAATGGTAGAGTTCGGCCAGCAGCAGAGGACGTGTGAGTAAACTGCACGACGTCGTTCTTTGTCGTTGCTAGCTCAATGGACCGACCCAGCTGAGCACATTAGGAATATACCTGGCAAAATCCGGCACAGCCCGGTAGTTCTATCGGACGGACTAGGCCGGATGATCTCTGAGTCAGGCCAACACCATAATTCGATTAGAGAACTTTCAAAGAAAATTTAATAGGCTATCGTACACTATTGAAAAATAAAAAAACATATTTTGTGAACTCACTTGAAATTACAAATAAACTACAATTATGGGAGATTATTATGTTATGGATTGAGTTGGAATTGCCCCACGTCTTGTGCCGGTCAGGCCCGACCCTATATCTTAAAGGGTTGTACTTGGACCAACCCTTATTATGCTCTCCCCTTTTATCGTGTCGTGATGGCACAGCCCAATAATATCGAATCGGCACGAATTGCCACCTCTAATTAGGAACTATGACCCCATAATGAACTTGGTCTTGCGGCCCATTATTACCTCATCCAAAATAAGGATTCATTAGACGAGTGCAAGAGACATCTCAATCATGAGTGCAATATGGCAACAGCAGCTCCGGTAATATAATTCTTTGGAACTTCAATATCCCCACAGACACAGCAAAGGTTGCAGAGCGGAATCAAGATGCATTCACATAGTCCATGAACACTGTCCGATGAAAACACTCGGGAAACAATGGAACATAGAATAAGAATTCGCTCGAAACAAGATGCACCAGTACGACTCTACGGACTCGGTTCCTGAAAGCTATCCAGGCCCCACCTTGGGGATGTCGTAGTGCTCGCTGAGGTTCGCCAATTACCGGTTGAACTCATGGATCCAGTCCCAGTGAGATTTGCTCGCCATCTTTGCAAGCCTCTCAAGCTCGCTCTGCTCCCTCCGCTGGAGGTACCGCCCTTCAGCAGGCGTGAGGCGATCCTCGAATGTGGAGGCGTTCGCTCTCCCACCGTCGGTGACCATCCTGCTTCCGTCTGCATTTGCAATGTCACCCGAAGATACCAATGCGGTCCCACCTGTCAGCCTCCAAAAAAGAAGAAAACTCTGGTTTGTAAATAACTCAATTACAAGAGTTGAAGGGATACCAAGAACATATAAACTGCAGATTCGTATTGGCAGTTAATGGTAGGAAGTGGAATCGCAGAAGCTCCTCCAGCAAGCAGCAACAGAGTTGATCGCAACTCATCTCCTCGGTAAGCTAATTTGAGTTAAGAGATAAAACTCATTCATGCAAGTCAGTTAAGAGAGTTATGAGCCGGAATCTGTTTACACTATTGAGGATCATCAACTCGATGCAATCAAGTAATCGGGCTTCCACAGGAAGGTACACTTCCATAACGGAAAATCAGGGAGCTAAGTGCAGCGGATGGTCAAGCCACTGATGGTTCCAAACGGAAGTGGGCAGTACAATAGAATCCGATTCCGACAGCTTTCTATTCACTTGCAGCTAATATTAAGAATGCAGCACTCCCTAGCTTAAGATTTTGAGGATCATATTGATGCATCTCGATTCCAAGCGATCCGTCCTATCATCTCCTAAAATCATTTATCTAAGCTTCCACAAGTCAACAGCTAATCTTCGTCAAGATCCCCTATAAAAACAAGAAAGTAGAAGCCATTGTTCGCCCAAACATCATCAGATGACAAGCAAATCCATAAAAAAGATAACAACTTTACGAGTTATGAAATAAATGAGACCACATTCATAAATGTTACGGGGACAAAAAGACAAGTGTGCCAAATATCAAAGACAAAAGGATATATAGCATGAAAATCAGAGGAATGTCAAAAGTTTGGACTATCAAACAACCTGCTGCGGCCTGAGAGAGGTTATTCTCATTTGACTTCTTCTTCTTCTTAGAAATGCCTCGAGACATGATCCCACCGCCGCCCTTCACGTCAAGCGGCTTCCCCTTAAGTTTCAGCTTTCCCACCGCCACATTCTCCCGCAGTCAACGAGGAATCACGGGCTCTTGATCGAAGGATAAACACCCAAAAGAGAAGAGAGCCGATATTTGCGAGGAAAACAGGGAATGGATTTGATGGGTCAGTCCTGGATTCCGATCGAAATTCTGATAGAACGGAGACTGATTCTAGGACATCGGCCCGAGAACACTCAAGAGAGGCAAGCATTAATGGAGGGAGGGAAGGGAGGCACTCTCTAGAGAAGTCGCGTCACGTCTAAGATTTTGAACAGGCCATGGGCTCTGAGAATCTGTAGGACCATCTCAAACTGGGCTGTCTCGTTTCTGTCTCCTGCTAGTTGCTGGGCTGTTTATTCTGTGTCCTTCCGCAAGCCCCGAGTAATTTACATCCAATCTCGATCAGTTGCTGAAGGAAGAGAAGATTCTGGGCACCCCAGCCAACTCGGAACCAGAGATTCGTTCTCTCCATCCATTGATGCTCAAAATCTTCCCCCAAGCCGAACTACAAATGTGGAGATTCAGGCTCAAAGTTTAGGGGCAAAAGTTAAAAGAAGATAAAGTTGAGATTATCGTGATTTTATTTGTCTCATAGATGTAGATTCTAAGATTGTTATTGAGAAAAGAGATATTAAACGGGTTGGACTGGTTCGTAATTGAACAAGAACCGGACCGTCCAAATCTGAAACCGGCCCAGATTGCTCATAACCAGGCCTATAACCGTTCTTAGTGGGTTTGAGGAGATTATAGGCCGGTTCTGAAATATAAACCCAATAAACCTTAATCAGCTCAGACCGTTACCCTACTAAACCGATTATGAACAATTTAGAAACCAGTCAGGAACCATAACCGGCCTAGAACTATTGAAAATCGGCCCAAACCACCAAAAATCCTACAAATCAACAGTTGGATTTTTTCGGGTCAATTTAAAATTAAAAAAAATTAAAAAGATTAACAATTCACTAGCCAAACCGGCTCGAACCATTAACTAGCCTATTTATAAACGGTTCCATGCCAATTCATATTTGTCTGAACCGTGACTCATAATCGGATTGGCCTGTTGAGCAAATGAGTCGAACCGTAACCAGGTCAAACGATTTTAGGTCCATTTTAAACCGGTTCGGACTGCACTTCTAACAACACTAATTGAGAATGATCATCATCCTGGTAAGAGCAACCTCTTCCTTGTATCGCTATCCTATACGTAACCTCAGCTTCAACACAAGAGACGAGCTCGACCTGGTCAAACCCGATTCATTCAGAACAAAACTCGGAAGTTTATTACGGTCTACACGGTNACCCTCAGCTTCAACACAAGAGACGAGCTCGACTTGGCCAAACCCGATTCATTCATAAAAAACTCGGAAGTTTATTACGGTCTACACGGTATTCTTCAAGACCGAGAAGTCGGGATCGGATTGCGTGAGGATCGGTCGATGCTGTAGGAGATGCTTTGAATGCCCAAGTCGTGCTTTAATTCATGACTTTGCGATCAAGGCATTGATGGAGAACGAGCCAAAGAAAAACAGAGGCCAAGGGAATCCCGGGGAACGGTCTCGTTCCTCGGTCTCCCGCCGCTTCTCCGCCTGGGGTTTTGACCATCCACGTCTCCTGCATCCGATGACGTGGCATCTAAATCCAGTGGCTGGGCCGGCCAGGGTCAAACATGCCACGTGGAGTGGTCGGGTCTGGTTCTGGGTCTAAGCGAGGATATTACGTGAAGCAGTCACATGTCGGCATTGCGGAAAGGAAGAGAATATAGCAGTAGTAATAAGAACACTGTCACGACATCCTTTGTACCTACCATTTACAATTATATACCTTTGTAAGCTATTTTAGTCATTTTATTACCTTTTGGGATATTCATTATCGCGAACCATAGATATATATATCTATCACGAAACATTCCTCCTGTGTAATCTTACGGGCGACGCAAGAGTATTTCCCGTGCCGGAACCGCTCTAGTTGTAATATGTCGATATCCGGTTGCACTGCACACCATTTGCTCTCACCCACTAATCATTTCAATACACTCTTTAGGGATCATAATTAGATGTGGAATCTTTTAATATCATATCGAGAATGATATTTTTGTGCTAGATTAGGTGATATTGACATATTTTATGCTGTACGGTTTACTATTAAAAGGATTTGGAAGTAGCCAGACAGCATGTTAGACTTGTAGGAGAAGACCCGAAGCAGTTGAGAGCTTGAGAGACACTCCCCTCTCTCCTTGGTCAGTGTCCCTTCACTCGTTCGCTGGCCTTAAATTTTCCGGCAGGGAGACTTCCTTGCTGCGTTTTGACTTCTCTTTTCTCTCTCTTTTTTTTTTCCTGTAGTTCTTGTAAGCATGGAAGGAGATGCTAGTAGCGGTGGTGGTGGGGTGTTGCCTCCCGGGTTTCGGTTTCATCCGACGGACGAGGAGCTCCTTACGTGCTACCTCATCAGCAAGATATCGAAACCGGATACGACGGGGCCGGCAGTCTTGATCGATGTGGATCTCAACAGGTGCGAGCCATGGGACCTTCCAGGTAACATCTTTCTTCCCTTCCCATTTCGGATTGAGTGCAAGAGTCTCAGCTCAGTTTCGGATCGAAGCTCCTCGGGTCTAAATGACGTGTTTTGTCTGTCTGTCCGCTCGGATCTGCCGCCGTCCAGGGAAAGCGAAAATCGGGGAAAAGGAGTGGTACTTTTACAGCCATCGGGACCGGAAGTACCCGACGGGAGTCAGGACAAACCGAGCGACCAAAACCGGCTACTGGAAAACAACCGGGAAGGATAGGGAGATCTTCAGCAGTGCAACGTCGGAACTGATCGGGATGAAGAAGACGCTGGTTTTCTACCGGGGGAGAGCTCCGCGGGGAGAGAAGACCGGCTGGGTCATGCACGAGTTTCGCCTCCACTCCAAGCCAACCTTCCCTTCCACCAAGGTAACACAGTTTCTTCCTCAGTCACCGTGGCCTCAAACTTAGCATTATTCAAATCAGATCAGTTGTCACAAACTTGATTGTCGTAAGCTGCTCCGTCATCCATGGCGGTAGACGTCAGGCCGATGGGAATGAATAGAGTTGTAATTTGACTTGGTCCGGGTGAGGCCTTACACTTCGATTGTCCGTCCGGGCTCTTTGTGGATCACTCTCTCTACACAGGAAGAATGGGTGATTTGCCGCGTCTTCCAGAAGGTTGGCGGAGCGAAGAAGTATCATTCGAACTGCAACCCCAAGATCGGGCCGTTTGTAGAGAACTTGGAGTCGCCCGTGCTTGGAAGCTACTCCTGCGGTGGAGCGGGTATGGATACGGGCGGGGAAGCTGCGATTCCTGCTCTCAAGCCGCCGCAAACTCTACCTTCCACCGACGTGGTGGCCTTCTCTATTTATGGTGGAAGTCCCTTCTGTGGAGAGGTGGGTTACGTCAGTGAGCCCTATACCGCCGATGACAGGCCAAGCAGCGGATGCTCGGGATTTGAAAACACTGTCGATCTTCGTACCTACTGGTCTTCCTTTCTGTTGAATTAAAACTCAGCAGAGGACATGGAATAACAAAAGAAGGGATGTGTATCATATGACCCGATTTACAGACGGTTAGTTGTGCTTCATATGTGTCGAGACTCGAGTTCTATCGGCTTCCCCGACTTGAATAAAGGTGAAATATCACGAGCTCCGTCATCCTGACAGTGGAGCATGCATCTACATACAGATACTCAAATCGGTAGATTACAGGAATAGCTGAATCAGGAGACATGGATGGAGGCATACTCTGGAGCCTGTTCCTCAAGTCATAGAATGTAGCTATGGTTTACACATGGCTACTCCGACTCAAGACTTGGCATTGACACGTTAAAGACTGATGTGGATTTCAGCAATGTCGCATTCTGTATGAAGGAATGAAAAGAGTCTCAGTATTCTCATACCACCCATACCAGATAAAGCATAGTCTATACGTTTTCGCATTCCATTGAAACCAAATGGGTCCTTTGTCAGGAAACCTCAGAGTAACAGCGAGAATTCATGTCCATAAACCCCACCAAAACAGTGGGCAATAAATTAATGTGCAAGCAAACGTGAAGCGCACAAGATCTGCTTTATCAACAAAGAACAATGCAAAAGCAGATCCTGAAAGGGAAATTTCGAATATTGCACACCAAGACACCAAAGCTAAGACACTAACCAGGTAGCAAGAGTATATGAGATACATAAACTTCTACATATTTCCTACTCATCTATGTCGCGTGGAAAAGCTTATGAACTCTCTTTTCCTTCCCATAATCTCTCTATCCGGAGATAGACTGGGTCTGAGAGGGCTTCGAAAAAGGAAAGTGACGTAGTCAATGAGGACATGATGACAGCTCAAGAAAACCCATCGCAAAGAGGACTACATCCACCTGCAAGGAAACAACAGATCATCGGCCTGTTTGAACTATACAAACCTTCAGCTATTGACACTATCATTCAGCCGTAGTAATTATTGTTGAATCCTGGTTACAAGTTTCGAATGAGCTGCTATACTAATCAGGTTACAAAGAAGTGCTTTCAGCAGTTCAAATAGGATGAGCAAATGAATTTCAAGAATCTGGTTTCCAGCAATTTACAATAACTTCCATTTTACATATTTCTTATTTCCACATGAGAGGAAGAGAACGAGAAAAATCTGTTGGATGACTCCTGAGACAAAAAAATGAAATATATTTTCTGAAGAGCTTCAAGCATTGATTACATGTTTTCTCTGTTTTTCACATCAGAAGGCCAAGAAAGAGAGATCTGTTCCCTTGAGATGAACAACCAAAAAATGCATACTCCAGAATACCAGGAATACCTCATAAGTGCCATGGAAGAACTTGGGACCAATCTTGTAACACTAATTGTTGTCAGCATGCCCACGCTTGCTCTTTCTCCGAGCATGATGTGAATGGGCATGCCGTGCAGGTTTCTTAGCCTTCTTGCTAGAGAACACATATTTATACCAATGTGAGTCTCAATCAGACAAAACACAATAAAACTAGCTCATTGTTCTAAGTATTAATCTGGGAACCTCACCAGAACAGAGCTGAACAGATTCTAGAAAACAAGATTATTGGAAGCGCCAAGAGAGCAGATGCCTAGAGGGTGCAATTTAAGAGACCAGAGTGGAAATCAGAATACAATGTGCAAGGAGGAAAAGCAGTTGCAAGAGATTTTGGACAATTTTTGGAAAACATACTGCAAACCACTCGAACTCCCTAGTTGCAAGGGGCCTTGTTATTTCATGTTTCTTCAGTGTCTCTTGAACATGTCCTTGTACCTTCGGCAACATTCAAAATAGTCTGAACATACAGAAAAACCCAAAGTACATGTTAACAAAAATAATAAGGAACAGAGAGAGCTACAGGTACCTGCTTGTGGTAAGTAGAAGCAGACTCCAAGAACTTTCCATAACCACGAACTGCCTCTTTTGTGTAAGGCTCCAAAGTCACCTTAAACTTTTCTACATGAGGTTTTGCTGCAGTTGCCACCTGTTCAATGTATGGCTTGCTGAACTTCTTAGCATCCTGTTCAACAAAGAGATCTGTGGCTTCAGGATTTGTGCCCACTAAAAGGGGAAAGAAGATTACATCCTAAAGAAGGTATACCTGATAGTAGGGATCAACAACCTGTTGGATTTTGATCATGTGCGGAGTGATGGCTGTCCTGGATGTCTCATAAACTTCAACTGATTTTGCAGTCAGCGTCTTCACATGTGGTTCAAGAGAGGTCATAAGGACTACCCACTGCTCTTTTGCAGCAGGAACCCATTTCTGAAGTAGAGAAACTACAGAAGGTAAACAAAAAGAAATTCTCTCTGATAGAAGTACTTTAGCTAAGTAATTTCATACATTCAATTCAAAACTTTAGACAGCTTACAGTCTTAATTGTCTCAATATGTGGTCCTGCCCATTTTTCAGCTTGTGACTTTTTCTCCACGACCTAAGCAAATTTAAACAAAAATCAATTGTCCAGACTTACTCAGAGATTGGAAACTTTCCATAAAATAAGAGAGGTGTGCTTCCCATTCATATGCAAAAGTGTAGACACAACTGGAAATGGAAAATGGTACCTTTTCCATCATCAGATTCATAGCGGGCTTCCCATGCTCGTTCCAATGACTATCGGCAAAAGACTGGAAGTAGATGATGCTTTAAAATCACATGTCAAAGATTACTGCACAAACACTTGACAGCAAATTAAGGTTTACCTGAAGACGCATCCAATGCAAAGCAAGCCAAGGAGGAAGCCATGCACCATGAACCTGAACATACAATCATTCAATCATTAGTAATTACATCAAAGCAATAATGCAGTACATCAATGTCTGTAGCAATCACAATTCCATTCCTGCATTGAAGCATCACAACTGTCAGTTACTCCTTATTCAATTGGATGTATAATTTTTCTTTTGGAATGGCAGGAGTACATCAGCACTCCTTGTGGAAGATCACAAGCAAACACCAACAGTGCCACAAGAGATTGCGGCCCATCCTGCTAGAAATCAAGTTCCATAAAACTAGTCCTTCTATAGAGTTTGCAAACAGATTGCACACTGATAACAGATAACAGATCCAGGAAATTGACACAACATACACTTCTATTCAGCAGAATGTAGAGTGTTTCCAGAGAAGACGATTGCTCTGGCTGTCTGAGAAACTAGTCATAACTCAAAGCAGTGTAATAGTAACAATTCTAAAGTTATGCACTTGGTACCTCTGAAAGTTCTTTTATCTTGGATGACACCTCAAATTTTGCCTTCATCATCTCTTCCTAGAAATAATAAAGAGAGATAATACGAGAACCAAGGACCACAATGTGTTTCTAAATTAGGCCTGAAAATGAAACATCATAAGTATCAATAATCAGGAACAAATACGGAGAGCTTGCACACCTCAGCCACTTTAAGAGCTCGTTCAGTTTTACGAATCTTGGCCTTCTGCTCATCATTAATCCGTTGAAGCTGCACCACAGAGAACAGGCACCAAAATGAAACGCCTTAGCAGAAATATATATGCTCAGAAACAATACTTATATCATCAATGAGGACACAATGAAGAAGACAGAAACAGGCAAGTGTTCAAATGATTCACTGAATGCAACCAATAGCACCAAGAATAATGACTAGTCAAGGAATGTACTATAGCCTTTAACTGAATTTCCATTAAAGCGAATAAAAATATTGATATTTCATCAATTAGGTTATTGAAAGAAGACTAGATTATGAGGTCTGCACTTGTCATGAACCCATCAAACACAAGAAAGAGACTCACTTTCTCTAGTTTTGAATTCAATTCAAGCATCTTGTTCTCAGTCTCAGCTACACGAGACCCCAGAGATCCCTTCTCTTTCTGCTGCAAGTCTAGATCCTTCTTCAGCTTATCAATCTGCACATGAAGGGATAGATAAGTTAATAGCAAGTGTAAAATGCAATTTTCAGAGCAAATTATGCGGAATATGACTCCATGTCCTACCTGTTTCTCCAATTCACCAGCCCGAGCATGAGCCTTTCCAACCTGTTCTGCAGCATCCGTTTTTCCTTTCTTCTGCAAGAGAGGAAGAGAAGCAGAGCTATCAGGATTAACCAAGTACACAGATGAGGACATTTAGAGAAGAAAATAACAGTCAAATTACCTTAAGAACTGAGATCTCATCCTGCAAAGATGCTACTTTATCTAATTTATCTTGCAGGAGTTTCTCTTTCTCTGCTATAAGCTCATCCTTGCCTGTCAGCTCCTGAGCTTTCTCTTCCACAATGGACTCTTCACCGCCATTTTCCCAAAACAGAAGTAATTAAGACATAACCAAAACCGATGTTGAAAAGGAACCATTACCAACTAACAGAGGAAACAGACAGGATTTGGACAAACGACATTTTTAGAAAGGCTAAAATTGTTTCTTCCTCTATGCGGAAAAATTACATAAATTGATTGATCTACAGGGTTACCCTACTGAGCATTCAGCGCAAATCAAAACAATTAAACCGGGCAACCAGTAGCCGGCTAGTTTCGTCAATTCCAGGCAGTGACAAAAGGGCCGATTTGTATGGACAGCGGCTATTAGGAATGGTCAAAGCACTCCTCCAATTGCACCCTAAGGAGCCTAGTCCAAGACAAAATGCCGGGAAATGATCTACTCGGACTCCACAGACAAACCCACATACGAGGGACCTCACACTCGAAAGAAGCATCTGAAAAACCCGAAGCTTCACGATCGAGTCGGAAACAGAAACGAAGCAGGAACTAACCGAGCGTGTCGATCTTAGATTTTAGCTGGTCAAGCTCCGCCCTCAGGACGGAGGAATCGGATCCGCCGACAGCCGCGGCCTCGACTCCTCCTTCCTCGGGATCGGCCCCGATACGGGCAGCGAAGGTGAGGGCGAAGAGGAGGATCAGCGATAGGACCGTGGGCTTCGAGGCAGCCATGGAGGCAGGAGAAGGAGAAGATCGTCGGGAGAAAAAAAGGGAGACTCGTATTGTCTGGGAGAGAGATTTTTTTCTTCTCTGCTTCGCTTTCTATTTGGAGCCCTTCAATTGTCTCTATCAGGTGGCGGTTTTAATTTCAAAGACAAAAAAAAGGAGCTAAAATTAAAATTAAAAAAAAACATATTTTATTGCATAAAAATAAATTATTTTTGCACGTTAATTTCCATGAAAATTTTCATTTTACACCCCGAAGTTCTGATATCCAATGCAATGGTCCTCGTCTAGAAAAAAGTCTTTCACTTCTTAGCTTTGCTTTGCTTTGGTTTTCACTACCTTTCATCATCCTCTTTTGTCTCCTTTTTATGATGAGATTCCCCCTTTTCTGTCATGAATTCTGAAAGTGTCATCGGAAAGGCCCTCTTGAGCCCAGTTAAATGTGAATTAATTATGATTAATTGAATTTTTTTGGATGGTGCATAATATATATAGATAAGAAAAGAAAATGTTATATCTATAAAGATTTTATTGTTGGATGAAACTGATTCGATTTAATTCTAAATATATCATGGTGTATAAAAATGAAATTTTCTTTATTGGGTTGGGGTTGAGTGGTAATTACATTAAACGTGTAATTTTAATATTGAGAATAAAAATAATAAAATTATTAGACGTGGGTTTATGATATGTGGGGAATACTTAGCTTGGTGGGAAGGTGGCGGTAGGTGAGGCAGAGGCGACCATTAATTGGCCTTCTGGGTTGCCGACGGGAACTTTCTTGCGTGCACAAAGATAGCCAGTTTTCCCCCGTTGCTTTCCATCACACGTCTCACGTTCTTAGTTTCAAGCTCTGCATCTTTAAGTTGAAACTCTGTCGGGTGATGATGATGGAGTCTTTTTTGTTGATCCGGTAAATGGTACCGTAGCCTCGCACTCTCGATGCCGTCTCTCAGGACTCAGTGAATGTGCTCGTGCGCATATCTCGACACAGCGAGACCGTCTCCAGAGCACGTTTTCAAGGTCAAGTCTGGCTCGGATCTTACGGGCTTTAGAGAATGGAAAGCAGCCGCGTCTTCCGCTCGGAGCGGCATGGCAGAGACGAGCTCACCCATGATAACCATCCCAGAGATTATTATCCTGTGGACTCTTCAAACCGAAATCAGGCGGCAAGAACACCAAAAGTTTGCAGACGATCTTAATGCAGACCAAGATATGACATTCGAAGGGGACCCCGATTATCGGATGCTCGGCGTCGACCATTGATTTCGAAGCAGCGCGCAAAGATGAAGCATGCGTGCGAGATTAAACAAATCAGATCGATATCATTTTGTTAATGCTCACGAGAGTGAAGCGTGCTCCTGAGGATCCTCAATGCTGTTCAATTGAGTTCCATCAATTAACCC